>CM053615.1:4185685-4207043 GCA_028646535.1 Procyon lotor | reverse complement strand
CGGGTGTATAGCAGGAAACACAGGGGTACAATTCCCTCTCGGAGCTCAGAGTCCACAACCGGTAAATAATTAGACGAATGAATATACAATGTACATTGATGATAAAGAGGAAGGTGGATAAAGATCCAAGATGGATCTCCCGCTTCATCCCGGCCTCCTTTTCTTTCCTTTTTTTTTTTTTTAAAGATTTTATTTATTTATTTGACAGAGAGAAGAGATCACAAGTAGGCAGAGAGGCCAGCAGAGAGAGAGGGGGAAGCAGGCCCCCTCCTGAGCAGAGAGCCCGATGTGGGGCTCGATCCCAGGACCCTGAGATCATGACCTGAGCCGAAGGCAGAGGCTTTAACCCACTGAGCCACCGAGGCGCCCCTCGGCCTCCTTTTCATCAGTCCTCCTTCGACAGTGCTCCCTCTGCGCTGGGTATGACGTTCCACCTCTGCTGGTCAGAAAGACTTCCTCCACTCAGAGACCTCATAAGGGCAACCTGAAAATGGGCAGTGATGTGACCATCTCCTCGCCCATCACCAGCAACAAAACCCAGCTTTCTACAGAGGCCTGGGGCACAGTGGTTACGAACTGTTTCTCAGTTCAGACAGAGCTGGTTCAAATCCCTGCTCCACCATTTACCAGCTCTGTGACCGGGAGCAAATTACATAAGCTCCTAGTTTCTGCTTCCTCTTCAGGAAAACATAAAAGTCCTAACAGCCTCTGCCCCCTGAGGGTACTGTGAGGGCAAACGGCATTTAGAAAGCGCTGAGCACGCCACCTGAGATAACCCGCCACCCGCTCCACGCCACTAACCAAGCAGAGGTCTCAGCGTCACCCTGCTCCTGGAGTCACGGATCCTACGCTCCTACTCGGATAAACCCCGACAAGCACGGTGTGATGCTCTCCACACTGGGCTTCTCCTTTCCCTTTCCATAGGTTTTCAGCCAGCTCTTGTCGCTGTGTCCAGTATGACAGCTACTAAATCACAATTGGTGGATTTAGCAAGAATTAAAATAAAAATAAAGAGGTCAGAGAATCGGAGGCATGCTTATCTCCTTCTTTGGAATCACAGGAATAAAGAGACTGAAATTGGAGAAGAGAAATGAAAGTCCTACTTGGCTCAGCTTGCTCTCTCTCTCTCTCTCTCTCTGCTTTGGTCATGTTCTAGAGTCCAAACTGCCGCCCAGTGTGCAAATGTCAGCACGGCAAGGGGACGTGGCAGCAGGAGCCTCAGTTGTAAATTATAAGCAAATACACTGGTTCAGCCATTCCCCTAGGCCAAGGGAAATGTCTGGAAGGAATCGGTGTTCTTCCAGACTCAGACGGGGACCTCATCAATGCCGTCACTGAGAAACCTGTCTCCCAAAAAAAGGAAAACGATGAGCCTTCGAGAAAAACAGTTATTTTCACAATGATATTGTTTTGAAAATCGAGCCGCTACAGAGCATATCAGAAGTGACAGCTTGCCCATCTCCTGTGACACCTTCTGTACAGAGAATGAAACCGGCATGTAGGACACCAGGCAGCAGAGCAGGAACTCGACCCATATTATCTGAGGCAGGAGGCGTTCTCTTATTGCTGATGCCTCGTGAACACCACTATGAAGGATAAAACAAAGTCTGATTGAAGGAACGGGTGCCCACAGAAATAGCATTTTACAGCTGGACTGAGCCTCCGTGATTCTCCCAAAGAGATGGGGAAGAAGCAGGCACTAAGCTCCCAGGCAAAGAGGATTACGCTGCTGCCCCCCTGTGTCTGCTCGAATTTTCCCAGCTTTTGTAAACATGAACCAGAGGAGAGTCTTCATAGCTTCTAAGCTGAATTATTGGGCCTCTTTAGCAGTAAAGCCATATGCAAATGTAAGGTACTCATGTCATTAACACAATGGTCATAATATGTTTTTTGACTATATGTGTGTTGGAAAGTGGTGCAAATAAACACCAAACAATAAAATAGGGGCACCTGGGTGGCTCAGTCGTTAAGCGTCTGCCTTCGGCTCAGGTCATGATCCCAGGACTGTGGGATCGAGCCCCCGTATTGGGCTCCCTGTTCAGCGGGAAGCCTGCTTCTCCCTCTGCCACTCCCCCTTCTTGTGTTCCCTCTTTTGCTGTCTCTCTCTCTCTGCCAAATAAATAAATAAAATCTTTACAAAAAGACAATATAATAATATCTGCAGCAAAATGAAAAGTGAAAGATTTCAGCCACATGAAGGATGGGTCCATGCAAACCTAAATGTGGTCCTTGGGACCCCACGGTGCAGCCTACATGAGACAAATCATTGTTGCTTAATTACCCAATATCAAGAACCAGCAGAGCAAGAGGGCTCCCCACCATCCTTCTGCCTGGAGCCAAGGGCGCGACACCAGCAGCCCAGCATGGGGTGTGTTCTGAGCACACCGTTAATACACAGATACTGGACCAATCAGTGGACCAATCTGTAATGCATCTAAAGCCAAGAGAAATTATTTTGAGCAATTCTAATTTAATGCTACTAAAAATTTCCATCCGCAAAAAAAAATAAAAATAAAAATACCATCCGCAAAAAAAATAAAAATAAAAATACCATACAAGGACTGTAGACAAAAGGAAAATAAGTATCATACAGCCTCCATTTCATATCTGAGTAGCTTCTGAGTTATAACCCGTATGCACACACCCAGCCTGAAGTTTCTCCAATCAAACATCATGGCCTTGAACCTTGTCACTGATGGATTTCTTGTCATATGGTAATCTAAGATACATTAAGTTTTAAAAAGCAAGTTGCAGACTATGTATATTCAACCAATATGTATACTAAACACACATATATTAAATACTAGACATATAGAGTATGTTCATGTCTATATATGTGTGTATGTATGAATGTATTTTAGATTTCATTGACTAAACTAAATGTATTACATGTACATATATCTGAAAACATCTAAAAAGCAACACAACAAATTATTAGTACTAATTATTGTCAGAGGTTGTTGATGAATGTGGCTTTTAACTTTTTATTTTATACACTTTGTGTTAGCTAAATTTTTACAGTAGTAGTATTTTGGTATTGGGTTATTATTTTTTTAAGATTTTATTTATTTATTTGACAGAGAGAGAGAGAGCTCACATGCACACAAGCAGGGGGAGGGGCAGAGGGAGATGGAGAAGCAGACTTCCCACCCAGCAGGGAGCCCGATGCAGGGGCTTGATCCTGAGACCCTGAGATCATGACCTGAGCCGAAGGCAGACACTTAACAGACTGAGCCACCTAGGCGTCCCAGGTATTGGGCTATTTTTTAAAACTTCCTGCAGTTTAAATAAGACCAAGTGAGCCTGTTCATATCAGTTTGCACAGATATATGTTTGAACATACAATTAGATCGAAAAAGAAAAAAAAAAAAACTATGGAAAAAAATTCAATACCTAATTTTAGCCTATCACTTTTAGGCTAAAAGATATTCAGTAAGAATTTCTGAAAAGCAGGTAGAAACCCTCTCTGATCTTCCTTCTGTTCTCCCTAAGAAAGCCCTGACATTACAAGCCTGCCTATCCTTAGATCCACAGAGAGTGGGGTTCTTCTGTTTCAGGGCCTGCCTCTGCCAATGAGCCAAGAGGCAGAAGAAAGAGCTATAGACTTCCGTGTCCCCATGACTCCTTGGGGCCCGTATCTTGCTCTGGGTACAGCCCCAGTGGGCAAAACTACGATCCTCATAAGGGCCTCTAGGCCTACCTCTGCTCTAGCTCAAGGAGCTATGAGGGCACCTGGGTGGCTCTGTTGGTTAAGTGACTATCTTTGGCTCAGGTCATGATCCTGGAGTTCCAGGATCAAGTCCCACATCGGGCTTCCCGCTCAATGGGGAGTCTGTTTCTCCCTCTGACTCTTGCCCCTCTTGTGCTCTCTCTCTCTCTCAAATAAATAAAATCTTAAAAAAAAAAAAAAAAAGTTGTGAGATTCACTTTCCTTCTCCCATGATTTCTTAAGAAAATGAAAGATTCAAACAATAAAATATCAAAAGTGGGGCACCTCGGTGGCTCAGTGGATTAAGGCCTCTGCCTTTGGCTCAGGTCATGATCTCAGGGTCCTAGGATCGAGCCCTCCATCGGGCTCTCTGCTCAGCGGGGAGCCTGCTTCTCCCTCTCTTTCTGCCTGCCTCTCTGCCTATTTGTGACCTTTCTCTCTGTCAAATAAATAAACAAAATCTTTAAAAAAAAAAAAGAAGAAGAATTATGATACTATGGAAAAAATGCACAGCTATTGAGAATGACAAACTACAGCAAAACCTCAAATATTATGTCCCTACATACTTGTGTAGTTGTACAACAGTACAACTATTCATGGACTTAGAAAAACACATAAGTAAATGAATGAACTTCTTCATTGCCATTAAAAATAATGATGTACAGGGGCCCCTGGGTGGCTCAGTCGTTAAGCGTCTGCCTTCGGCTCAGGTCATGATCCCAGGGTCCTGGGATCGAGCCCCGCATCGGGCTCCCTGCTCAGCGGGAAGCCTGCTTCTCCCGCTACCACTCCCCCTGCTTGTGTTCCCTCTCTCGCTGTGTTTCTCTCTGTCAAATAAATAAAAAAATCTTTAAAAAAAAATAATGATGTACAACTATGCTTTTAGAAATGACAGTGCAACAGTCATCTATCACGGGAGAGGCCAAAAAGAGAAGAAAATTTATGTGACACTATTATGTAGAAATTCTGTATCTAGCTGTCCTTCTGTCCACAGAGATACAGCAAGAAACAGGTTCACCATATTATAAAGGTTTTCTCATCATTTGGGAATGCTTTTGCAACAAGTAAAAACTGTAAAGATATTTTCATTTTGGGAGGAGAAAAGGTAAAAACCTTTAACAGTAAAGATCAAAAAAGAATTAAAAATGTTTGAGTTTTGGGGCACCTGTGTGGCTCAGTGGGTTAAGCCTCTGCCTTCAGCTCAGGTCATGATCTCAGAGGCCTGGGATCGAGCCCCACATCGGGCTCTCTGCTCAGCGGGGAGCCTGCTTCCCCCTCTCTCTCTCCGCCTGCCTCTCTGCCTACTTGTGATCTCTCTCTCTGTCAAATAAATAAATTAAATTTAAAAAAAAATGTTTGAGTTTTAAATGTTCCCTCTCTCAGGGCACCTGGGTGGCTCAGCTGGTTAAGCATTTGCCTTGGGCTCAGGTCATCGTCCCAGAGTCCTGGAATTGAGCCCCTGTACTGGGCTCCCTGCTTGAGGGAAGCCTGTTTCGCCCTCTCCCTTTGACTCTCCTCCATGCTTGTGTTCTCTCTCTCTCAAATAAATAAGTAAATCCTTTAAAAAAAAAAAAAAAAAAGACACAAAGCAAAAGTACAACAGAAAAGCTTCCTCCTAAAGTCCCATGATTCTAGCAAGCACTTTTTCTGTAAAGGACCAGACAGTAAATATTTTAGGCTTTGCAGACCATATGGTCATAACTACTCAACTCCATCATTAAAAAAAAAAAAAAAAAGCAGCCACAGACAATATTTAAACAAATGAGCATGACTATGTTCCAATAAAATTTTATGGGCGATGAAATCTGAATTTTATGTAATTTTCACATCATGAAATACTTAAAAAGTTTTTTCCAACCATTCAAAAAAATGTAAGAACTGAAGACAGTTTGGCAGTTCCTTAAAAAGTTACACACAGAGGGTCGCCTGGGGTGATCTGTCGCTGAAGCATCCAATTTTTTTTAAGATTTTATTTATTTATTTGACAGAGAGAAAGCTCCCAAGTAGGCAGAGAGGCAGGCACAGAGAAAGGAGGAAGAAAGGCTCCCTGCTGAGCAGAGAGCCCAATCCCAAGACCCTGAGATCATGACCTGAGCGGAAGGCAGAGGCTCAACCCACTGAGCCACAAAGGCGCCCCTGGAGTATTGATTCTTGGTTTTGGCTCAGATCATGATCTCAGGGTCATGGGATCGAGCCCTGCATCAGGCTCTGAACTCAGCTGGAGTCTGCTTTTCCCTCTCCCTCCCCCTGCTTCCACGTGCATGTGTGCTCTCTCTTTCTCTCAAATAAATAAAATCTTAAAAAAAAAAAAGTTAAACATGGAAGTACCATCTGACATAAAAATTCTACTCCTACGTGTACACCCAAGAGAACTGAAAACACGTACTCACACAACAACTTGTACATGAATGTTCTAGCACTGTTATTCATAACATTCAAACAGTGGAAACAACCCAAATGTCCACCAGCAAATGGATAAATGTAACCGTCCCTCAGAACAATACTGACCAAACATGCTTGAACATGTACCAGAAACAGGCCTCTGGGGAGAGGATGATATACATCCTAGAAGCCGAGCAGCTGGGAACGCCCTCCCCCCCAACTTGCAGGGTGGATCGCACCTGCTGCTTTTTTCTGTTATCTCCCCTTCTCTAAGGGATCACCTGCAGTTATTTAGATGATCCTCTTAAATGTGTTTACTCAACCACAAATCCTATACTGCCTGATCAGGCATATCTTGCTTATCTATAATCCCCATTGACTCCTTTGTTGGTTGTTATCTTGTATCTAATAAATTCGGGATGGAGGAGTTGTTCTGGGCAGCCGTCTACTCAACTGCTGACCCTGCTCCTGTTCTCTTGAAGCTGACTTGTTTGTGCCTCATTCTTCTCCCCTGTGCGTTGGAAAGCGGCAGATAAACAAACTTTGATACCTCCATATAAAAGCACATTAGGCAGCCCTAAAAAGGAATGACGTAATGATCCCTGCCCCATCACAGATGCACCCTGAGAACACACAAAGTGAAAGGGGCCACCCACAAAAGGCCACACAGTGTCTGAGTCCACGAACATTAAATGTCTGGAACAGGCCAATGAACAGAGAAAGTAGACTGGTCGAGGCCAGGGCTGTGGGAAGAGGGGATGAAGGGGGCCTACTAATGACTACACGTTTCTTTCTGGGATAAGGAAAGTGTTCTGGAATAAGAGGACGGTTGCACAACTCTGTAAAGATACTAAACCAACTGAATGGTACACTTGACAACAGTGACATTTGTAGTATATGAATTAAACATAGAGTATACGAATCTCAATTTTTAAAAACGTAGACATTTAGCTCACAACTCGTACAAAACAAACGGCAGGCCAGACTTGGCCCGGGGCCTATGGTTTGCCAACTCTGTTCTAGCATCCAACACAGAAGACAGCTTTGGGTATTACATACCCACACATGCCCCATAAATTAGAACAAAGCCAAAGACAACAACTGGAAGGAAACGGAGCCAAGATTTTGTTATTTGATGAAATTTGATAAAGTTTTGAAAAAATAGAAAGTCAAATGCCTGCTAACACTTACTGCCACCAAACCCATAAAGTTACTTTTCCGGGAATGGACAGAATTCAACAAACCGCCGGGGGGAAAAGAGGGAGTGTTCTAGAAAGCACCACTTGTAAATACCAATCCCATTCCATCAGGCCAAAGTCCTTTCAAAATAAAGTAAGCAACTTTAGAAATGTATTTACTGGCACATTACCTGGAGGTACTAGCTGTATTAATTCAAACCTGGTTAGGAAGCCTAAAAGGGAAAAAATGAGATTTTTAACACTTAAGAAAATTGCTGGAGTTGTTCATTAATTGCTAAGTTTAAGACTGCTGTAACATCCCCTTTACATTAATAATAATAATAAGTGCTGTACCAACAAAGATTTGGGTACTCTGAGGGCCAGTAATTCAAAGGCATGGAATGAGAGTAACTGGTATTTAAGTCCTCCAATTTTAATATATTCATATTTTAATATATTCATGTCACTGACATAACAGACTTCTCATTTTTAAAAATCCACAAAACTGTTGTCCATTATACTTTACAAGTCAATCTTGCTTAAAACAGCGCTCTGACTACATAAATGAGACATAAAATATCACATTTTTTATGCTTCCTGAGTCCAAAATGTATTTACAAATAGTGAGCCCGTGTACAAAACCTATAAGGACAAGAATAAAACTCAAATTTTAAAGTAATTTAAACATAAATGGTATAACAGTTAAAAATCAATAAAGATAATTCCTACAAAATATGAGAAGTGAAAACATTTTAAAATAGACAATGGTGACAATTATAGACACTTATAATTACTAATACTGTATGATATATTTCCAAGTTGCTAAGAGAATAGGTCTTAAATGTTCTCACAACAAAAAAGAAATGGTATTATGTGATGTGATGAGCATCTAAGCTAATGATGAAGTGGTTATCATTTCACAAAATATAAGTGTATCGGGTCCACATATTGTATACCTTAAATTCACACAATGTTATACATCAACTATGTCTTGAAGAAGCTGGAAATATATGAAAAAAAGTAAAATTGCCCTTTTGTAGACTTATGAAAAATATATAAGTGTATGAGGACAGAATTTTAAACGCCAAGAAACTTAACAGCTAAAACAGCTTGTAATTTTAGGTTTTCCAAGTCGGATGAAGGAATATATCGTTGCCAACCATTACTCCAATGGTAATGTGAAACACTTCATTTGTCTCAGGCTCCAAATTCCTTACGTAAATTCAATTAATTCTCACCACATGCCATGTTCACGGATTGGAAGACTTAATATTGTTCAGATGGAAATATTCCCCAAGTTGATCCACAGGTTCAGGGCAATGCCTATCAACACCCTAGCTGGCTTCTTTGCAGAACTCACACGCTGATCCTAAAATTCACATGGAGAGCCAAGGGGATCCAAATATCAAAAACTGCCCTGAAAAAAGAACTAAGGTGGGGGACTCACATTTCTTGATCAAAATACTCTTATTAACAAATGGTACGGGACAAAGGATATCCAGAGGTGCAAAAAAAGGAATTTGGACCCCTACTTCATGGTATTTACAAAAATCAACATAATATGTGTCATAGGCCTAAATGTAAAAGTTGAAACTATAAAACTCTTAGAAGAAAACATAGATATAAATCTTTGTGACTTGAATTGAGTAATGCTTTCTTAGTCATGAGGTTAAAAGTGCAGGGCGCCTGGTGGCTCAGTGAGTTAAAGCCTCTGCCTCCAGCTCAGGTCATGGTCTCAGGGTCCTGGAATCAAGCCCCGCATTGAGCTCTCTGCTCAGGAGGGAGCCTGCTTCCCCTTCTCTCTCTGCCTGCCTCTCTGCCTACTTGTGATTTTTCTCTCTCTGCGTCAAATAAATAAACAAAATCTTAAAAAAAAAAAGTGAAAAGATAATTCAAAGAATGGAAGAAAATATTTATCTATCATACATCTGATATGGACTTGTACCTACAACACACAGAGAACTCAATATATTACAAGTCCTTTATATAATACAACTCAATAAGCACATGAAAAAATGCTCAATGTCATCAAACCACAGTGAGATTTCACCGCATACCCACAAAGATGGCTAACAATCAAAAGGCTAGCGAGTAACTAGTGCTGGCCAGGATGTGGAGAAATGGGACCCTCACACACATTGCTGGTACAATGTGAAATGATGTAACTGCTTTGGTAAAGTTTCTGCAGAGATTAAAAAGAATTACCCTATGATCCAGCATGTCTATTCCTAGGTATACACCCAAGAGAAATGAAAGCATACGTCAACAAAAAAACTTGTACACAGATATCCATAGCAAATTATTCATCATAGCCCAAACGTGAAAACATCTGTCCATCCACCAACTGTCCATCAGCCAAAGAACAAATAAATACAAGTAGTATAGCCATACAATGGAACACTATTGGGCCACAAAAATAAATGAGGTACTAACACATGCTCTAGCAAAGACGAATCCTGAAAACATTAGGCTAAGTGAAAGAAGCCCGTCACAAAGGACCACGTATTGTATAATTCCATTCATAGGAAGTATCCAGAATAAGCAAATCTACAAAGACGGAAAGATTGGTTAGTAGTTACCTAGGGCTGGGAGTGATTAGGAAGAATGGGTTTAGGGTTTCATTCTATGGTGATAAAAATGTTCTAAAATTAATTATGGTGATAGTTACACAACTGCGTGAAGATACAAAAACCATTTAACTGTAAGGAATTAATAAACAAACAGAAGTGTACCATCCCATAAATCCCATCTCTATCTAGAAAAGAGTTTGTAATATAATAAAAGACATGATTTAAATTTGAGATAGATGGGGCACCTGGGTGACTCAGTCAGTTAAGCCCCTGCCTTTGGCCCATATCATGATCCCAGGGTCCTGTGATCAAGCCCCACATCAGGCTCCTTGCTCAGCAGGGAGCCTGCTTCACCCTCTCCTCCCCACTTGTGCTCTCTCTCACAAATAAATAAGATATTTTAAAATAAATAAATAAATAGATTTGACACAGATTCTCCTGAATATAAATGTGGATCAAACATGGAAATATCACAACTTTGAATATAATAGAATTTTATATCTGTACACACAATTACATACACACAACAGTTGTTTTGTTTTGAGAGTACCTACTTTCTAAAATGTCTGCTACAGCCCCAGGATCTATTGCATTTTCAAATACCTGCAGAAAAAAAAAGGTGAAAATAAATTTTCCAAGATTTATTAATATGTGCGTGTAGAAACTATAGATTAGGGCACCTGGGTGGCCCAGATGGTTAAGCATCTGCCTTCAGCTTGGGTCATGATCCCAGGGTCCTCGGATCGAGTCGCACATCGGGCTCCCTGCTCAGTGGGGAGCCTGCTTCTCCCTCTGCCTCTGCCTCTGCTTGCCTTTGTTAAATAAATAAATAAAATATTAAAAAAAAAAAAAAGAAACTGTAGAGCATATTCTTCCAAATAATTAACACATGCCAATTCCAGCCATATAGTATTTTGAACTTCAACAGGAGTATCTTTAACAGGGATGTGGTTAAAAGTTTAACAAATGACTATTGAATGAGAACACAATACCAAGTACAAGGGAAACTGAGTTAGCTGAATCTACCACACGCTCTAAGTGTCATCAGCTTGAACTAGCCCCACAGTTAGTTCCTAAAAGCACATCTGGCATCAACCTCAGACTTTTGCTTGAGTACCTAGAAAAACATTCTACATACCACAGACACTCATTAAATGACTTTAACTGAATAAATGTCGTTAGCAACTGGTTGTGCTAAAAAGGAATGTAAGTAAAAATGCTATCTATGTGTAACACAAAAGAACACAATGCACTAGTAGCTATACTCCTACAGAATCCAAAATACCCAGAGTGAGGGAGAGCCTCATAAGTTTAAAGTATATCGTGAAGCACAAGACAAATGTTGTGGTAACCGTCTAGCCAATGCCAAATCTGCTTATTTTGTCCTTGGGCTGAAGGGTCTGGGAGCGGGCCGAGATTA
The DNA here is from genome assembly GCA_028646535.1 of Procyon lotor. Classification (NCBI taxonomy): domain Eukaryota; kingdom Metazoa; phylum Chordata; class Mammalia; order Carnivora; family Procyonidae; genus Procyon; species Procyon lotor. The sequence continues at coordinate 4,195,784 of CM053615.1, read as the reverse complement.
AAACCATAACATGCCCTTCTTCCTGAACTCTGGAAGCCTCTAAGAAACAAAAGTTTTCAGCAGAGTTTGATTTCAGGCGTTTAAGTTCTGATTAAAATAGAGTTTAAATTTAAGCACAGTTAAAACCTGCTCTTGATCCAAAGCCAGGTCACTTTTAAGTATAAAAATGGAGGCCGTCCCCTGTAATCCATTTTTGTCTCACCGACTTCGATTTATCAAGCAAATGCAGGTGAGGAGTTTTTTCCTCCTGAAATATTTCAGTACTTGCATCCCTTGACTTCATCCACGTCTACAGATTTTCTCAGCTATGACCCTACGGAGTAACTGCTCAAACAGAACGTCTCGTGCATTCTTGATGAGCAATTTCTTATTTACCCAAACGTCTTAGAACATTCAATTCTGGTCCACAGAAGGTCCAAGGAGGAGAAAATGTCTTTGATACTTGCTACAAGTCCTTTTCTATAAGTCAAGGATGTTGGACTAGATGACCTCCAAGGTCATTTACAGAATTATCATTCTGTGCTTCTGCGGTTTTGTATCCTTGGGCTTCTCATGAAAAGAGGTCTTTACAAGTCTTCTATAGAAGGAAACCCGATAAACTGGTACGGATATTCTTAGGGGGGAAAACAGACTGGATTTTCACCACCCACTTCCTACCAATGCCAATATCTAAATAGTAGAAATGGGTTCCTCTCGATTCTGACTGCATGTCCCAAGGTAATATCCATTTATTCCTCTCCTCTCTTATCCAACCAGTTTGGTAGACTCTATTTAAATTTTTTATGTGATTTCCAAAAATATTACACACAACCCTAGCCTTTTAGAAAATCAATCCTCATCTCCTCCCCCAGCCGCAGTTGGAAACAGGTCATTTTCTGGGCAATACCATCCAGACCTTTAAAAGTGATAGGCTCTACCCTGTCCGACCTTCCCATACTCACCCCCTCATCCAAAGAGCAACTCGGCGATGTTGTTTGGGGAGAAATCATTAGGCTTATCAAGGTTAAAACTGATTCTGCCTTCAAATTCCAAAATGAAAACTTCAAAGAACTGTGCATGATTCCTAACGATGAAATTAATGTTCTAAATAAAAGTGGGGAAAAGGTCGTAATGTTCTATTAATATCATGTTCATATTCATTGGAATGGAACCTAGGCTTTATCACTGAAGCTAAACAAACCAGGGATGACCTAAGAAAATTCAATAAATCTGAAGAGGCTTGTTTTGTTACCGGATTTCAGATACAGGATTTTACCAATGTGACTGTAGTTTTTTTTCCATTATTTTTCTGAGTCTACAAAAGTTTGTTTCTAAGGTCCACTCGTTAACTGATAATCATAATCCCTGTCATAAATGTAATGCAGATGCCTCTAACACCTCCAAGAACATTCAGAAAATGCTCTCTCTGCTCCAGTTAGAAAATGCCATGGGAATTCCAAGAATAGAAAACATCCACGGGGCCGTTCGCACTAGGTTGACAGAACTTGGCTCAGACCTACAATGCAAAAGCAAGCCCTCCAACTCTTGGTTTTATCCTGAGCTGAGGGGCCTTCGAGTCATTTTTTTTTTTTTTAAGAAAATGTACAAAATAACTTTTTAAGAACCATTAGACGACCTCCAGACAACATTTAAACTTCTCTATTTGGCAACGAGAAAGTCAAGATCACCTTTTCAAACCTCATGCTCTGCTGAATCATAATAGGGAACACAGAGGGAAAGCAGTCCGTCTCCAGGTACTGATTTAGGAGGTACACCCCAAGGTACACATCTTGCTTGTCAGGAAGGAACACTCCTGGACAAGAAATCTTAAAAACAAAGAAAAAATAGAGAACAAGGTTTGCCTGGTGTCGCTTTTTTAAACGGAGCTCTGTTTTTCCTCAACTCCCACAGACGACGCCAAGCCCCCCACCCCCGGCACCCCTTCGCCTGGGCCTTCCGCACCTCCACCTTCCCCTGTCGGCCCCTTCCTCAAGGGGAAATTCAGTTTCCTCCCACGTCTCCGCCAGGTGTCACAATCGTCCTCTCGCCGGCTCCTCTCCCCGCCCCTCCGGGATGGCAGTGCGGAAGCGGAAGAGGCTGAAGGGCCGGGAGCCTCGCGCTAGGCCGGTCGGCGCCCGGGGTCCGCGCCCCCCGCCGCGATGCCGAGCCCCCGGAGGAACGCGGACGGACGCCCGCTGGCCGCCTCCACCTCGAGCAGCAGCGGTCCCGGCAGCCCGGCCCACGGCGGCGGCGGCGGCAGGTTCGAGTTCCAGTCCCTGCTCAGCAGCCGCGCGCCCGGCGCGGACCCCACCTGCGCCCGGCTCCGCGCGTCCGAGAGCCCGGTGCACCGCCGCGGCTCCTTCCCCCTGGCCGGGGCGGGCCCCTCGCAGGCAGCCCCGGCCCCGCTGCCCGAGGAAGACCGCATGGACCTGAACCCGTCCTTCCTGGGCATCGCCCTGCGCTCCCTGCTGGCCATCGACCTGTGGCTGTCCAAGAAGCTGGGGGTGTGCGCCGGGGAGAGCTCGTCCTGGGGTAGCATGCGGCCCCTCATGAAGCTGCTGGAGATCTCGGGACACGGCATCCCTTGGCTCCTGGGGACCGTCTACTGCCTGGCCAGGAGCGACAGCTGGGCCGGGCGCGAGGTGCTCATGAACCTGCTCTTCGCCCTTCTGTTGGACCTGCTGCTGGTGGCCCTGATCAAGGGGCTGGTGCGCAGGCGCCGCCCAGCTCACAACCAGATGGACATGTTTGTCACCCTCTCGGTGGACAAGTACTCCTTCCCCTCGGGCCATGCCACCAGGGCCGCCCTGGTGTCGCGGTTCATCCTGAACCACTTGGTGCTGGCCATTCCGCTGAGAGTGCTTGTGGTCCTATGGGCCTTCATCGTGGGCTTCTCCAGGGTCATGCTGGGGCGGCACAATGTCACTGATGTGGCTTTTGGCTTTTTTCTGGGCTACACGCAGTACAGCATCGTGGACTATTGCTGGCTTTCGCCCCACAATGCCCCGGTCCTCTTTGTACTGTGGAACCAACAATGACACCATCTCATTCATTATGGCACCTGGAGATCTGAAGGTTTCCACATGCGATGAAGCCCCGTAAGCCAGTGGCAATCCCGCTTGTCCCTTTAAGGACATTTCAGGCTTCGTTTGGGATTTCAGGTGTCATTCCGTCTTGAAGGGTTGCTAGACTCCAGAACATGCTGGCCATTATGACCACAGCCATATTACAGAAAGCGCAAAAAAAAAAAAAAAAAAAAAAAAAAAAAAAGTCCTCTATTATATATTTATTCAACTGTTTTTATCTCCAGGACAACTGCAAAGAACACAAGCTGGGGTGACTATAATTGTGCTGTTTTTTAAAAATTGACAAAAGTAAATTTTGTGTTTTGTAGTAATCCTGTAAGTATCACTTGTAAAGTGAACTTTGAAAAAAAAAACCTATGCTCTTCATTCTGTAAATATATATGCAGATAAGCCACCTACTAATACTAGTTCAAGGTAGATTTTAAACAGTACTTTAAAAGTCTAAGACATAGGTTTTTCTCATTTATTTCCTGAAAATCTATTGCCACAGTGTCTTTTTAATCCTGATTTTCTTGATAAGCCTTTTAGTCTCTTCCATCTTTATGGCTTGGGTAGTGAGAAGAGAGATTATAGTTCATTGCTTACTTTCCTTTCCCTCTACCTCCTCAAATCTCTTTAAATAGATATTTATTTCCCGTTACTCTCTAATATTATATTTTTGCATTTAAAAAACAAGCCAAGAACTTACTTGAAGAAGAAACCCTTAAATGTGGGCATATCTACAGTGCCCACAGAAAAGGAAGGATGGGGCTATAGCTGAATGCTTAATTCTGTTGGCGACAAATAGTGTGGCATGACAGAGGACAGAAAAACTAACTGAGGCCGTCAGGAACTAAGAGTCTGGGGGTGGGCTTACCACATACTGTATCAGTGGGCCAGTATGCGGGAGATGGGGCTCTGTTGCCCCTCATCTCTACTGAATAAAGATTACCTCTACTGAGGTAATAGGAAAATAACTTGGTTCTTTGCAGTGCAAGCGCATAAACTTCCTCATAGGTACCACAAGGATGATCCTGTATATTAGAGTTTTTCATATGGAATTCCATTTCCCTGTATACAACACACTTCAGGTAACAGTATTGAACTTGAAATTCATCAGGGGAGCCCACTGCTATACCAGGCACAAGGTGTAACAACTCCTAAATTTCCCTTTACTTTGATCTTCACATTTAAAGCAGTTTATCCAGGGTGCCTCCCCAGATCACAAGACCAAAGACCACCAAATGGAGGATGACTCTGCTCATTATTCTTTGAGCAGGAAAGACCACGAAGGGGATGTGCTTTCAATGCTGTTCTACCTGCAAAATAAGAACTTTTGAATTACCTCTGGAACTGGTGTTTTCAGATAATGATGAATTATTTTGACATTTATAAAGAGAGGATTATGGCCTTTGATCTGTCAGGTAGAGGGGCACACAGGAATCTAGAGAATGATGTGACATGTGGGTTCTGATTGGGTAGAACTGTGAACTTTCTGAATGGGAGAGGCACACGGAGGAACAGCAACTCCTCAAAGTAAAATAAAATCATTTGTATTCCCACAACATCCTGAACACAGACTAACTACCTCTTCTCTCGCTGAATCAAACTATAAAGCTCTAAATGATTTGCTTTATTGTTTAATCTGAGATCTTTTGTTTTAATCCAGCAATATTCAGGCCGGATCTTTTTGAAAGCAAAGATATTTATTTCCTTTTGCAGTGTTCACAAGTCTGAATATTGGGGGCTCACAATTAAGTTTTATCTTCTGGTTCCTGGGTATACTTCTGGAATTCCCTGTCTTAGCTGCTGGGGACCTGAGTTTGCAGGCTTTTAAAGCACAGATCAAATCAACTGATGTCTCTGAAACACTCTACCGTAGAGTAGAAAATGATTTTACTGTAAATTAATTGTACACTGAAGAATGCCTTTTAACAATTAAAATAAAATTAACCAATAATGTTGAATGAAGTGAGATGAAGACTTGTTTAATTTTTGCTTTGATGAAGAGGAAGACTGCTTTATCACTCAGCTTCTCAAGAATTCCTTCACCTTACACAAAATTTTGAGGGTCAGCACTCGATGTAGCACAATTTGATAAGAGTCTGGTCTTATTGGCTCTCAGCGAAATGGGACAAATCCAGGAAACTTTTTTCTTTCAGAATTGCATATATGACGAAGCCACAGCACTTGTCATTCGTACGGAGGGTAACCAGATTTCCATGGCTATAACTTGCCGACATCCTGCTTGTAATCACAACCAGTAGAGAAGCCCCTAAAACTGGGAGGCAAAGCTGCATGACAGAGTCTGTCACCAACTGCAGATGGAAGGATTGGAACACAGACGCTGAATTCAGAGTAGTGACTGACCCCAAACTGGAACAATGTAGTCATTCTGCCACAGCACCTCACTTAAGCGGGATTCAACAGATAATTATAAAACAGGTGTTGACTAATTGACCCTTTCGGAATTAGCAAGCCAGAGTCATCTTTAGGGGAAATACTTAGAAAATATTCAGTTAGGGGACACCTTGGTGGCTGTCAGTTAAGTGTCTGTGTTTGGCTCAGGTCATGATCCCAGGGTCCTCAGATCCAGCCCTGCAATGGGCTTCTTGCTCAGTAGGGAGCCTGCTTGTTCCTTTGCCTGCTGCTCCCCCTGCTTGTGCTCGCTCTCTCTCTGACAAATAAAATCTTTAAAAATACATATTCCATTGGTTCATAGAGGTGGCAAGTTATCAGGAAGTCACTGGGTTTTCTGAAATCGAATTCTTCGCCTGTTATTTAAAGAAGGCTTTTTTTTTTTTTTATTTCACAAATCTTGATCCAGGAAAAATAATAAAATTCTTCTTGGACTTAATGCATGGTTATTTTAAAGTAACAAAAAATTTTATAAAGCTAACAAGTCCTTTAGCGGGAAAATGTTGCAAGAGGTTGGGCTGAATTAAAGATGAAGAAATCAGGGAAGCCCAATGTAGAGCTCTTAGGGACACATGGGCACGAACCGCCCCAAAAGATGATGATGTGTGCGTGTGTGTGTGTGTGTGTGTGTGTGCGCGCGCGCGCACGCGTGTGTGTGGTGAGGGTGGGGAGGAGGTGGTTAAGTGACCGCGACCCTTTAGGAACCCTGGGGAAAGGGTGTGATTTGGCGCAAGTGTGAAGGTTCGTCGACTTCTCTTACCGCCCGGATCTGTAGTTCCACCACCACTTCCAGAGGCATCGTTCCCTGCGTGGGCGAAAGGGCTGGAAAGAAAAGATCCTTTTGTGCTGCGCCGCGGGCTGCTTTTTCTTAGTTTAGCTCACTCCCTGGGGCAAACGTTCCCAGCGGTTTCCCCTGCCCCCTCCGCCCTCGTCCCCCCATCCGTCCCCCCCGGACTCAGCCCAGGTCCCTCCCTCCCGGACGGGTCTCACACTGCGGGAGCTGGAGCCAAGGCTTCCAGAAGGCTTCCAGAAGGCGGAAGCGTGGCGTTGCCATGAACGCTCAAACGCGCAACCTTCCACCTGGAACGCGAGCGAGGCTCGGCGCACGCGCAGTCCCGACGCGGGCTTCCCGGGCTGGGCGCCGGCAGCACAGGGACCCCGTGCCGCCTTGGTGGCTGGCTCGCCGGATGCTGGAAGAGCTCCAGTTTCCCTTCCCATCACCTCTCTTTACAGCGCCCGTCATTATGTTAAAATGTTTACAGCGTCCGTTCTGAAAGGCGAATATGATCATTGGCTCCGTTATCATTTAAGTGTTTCCCATTTTTAGTAGCTCTAACCTCCCCCTCGCATCCCACCCCCCACCCCCCCAGCCCTGGAATTTAACAATTCCAGCTAATAGAGTAGCCTGTCCCTGAAAGTACTCTCTTGCTTGTGAGATGTTAGGTCCTCGGGTTTGGTTTGGAAAACATGGTCCCCGTCAATATTAAGAAAGCAACATGTGTGCTAATTAGAAATACAAGGGTATTTCTGAGATTTAAACGTTTGGTTTCCCACGTTAGCCACAATAGAAATATTTGTCCGCCTCTCTTTTCTGGCTTTTATTTAGTTAACCTAAGGCAAGAACGGAATTATATTATGTCCCGGTGGGTAATAGTTACGGTGATTGCCAAAGCCAGGACCACACTGTAAAAACCATCAGAGGTGACAGGCAGAGCAAAAGTTCTTAACAAGTAGCGGAAGTTGCATTTTTGTCCACTCACTGTACTTCATAGACAAAAACAAAGGAAAGGAGGGAGTGGTTGCTTCTAGCCAATCTGAAAAATCTGGGAGGGCCAATGCTGTTTCAGGAGAGAAATCTTAGATTGTGATGAGTCATTCATTACTAAACTATGGGAGGTTTCTGCATTTGCTGGAACGCAAATGCACAAACATGTCCTGAGACAAGAATTAGGCATTCACTTTGGTATTTGGAATTCCTTTCCCTGGAGCAGGAACATTCAGTATGATGAAGGGCGACATATTTAGTCCTTACACGATCCCTGTTGCTTTGTCTGTCTGCATACCCAGAGGCACATAGGTGCATGCTTGGCTCCCTGCCATATCCAAAGAACTGATTCCTTGGCTCACAACAGCTTGTGGGTACCCATGCGAGCGCAGGGATATATGGGAACAGGACCAGTGTCGACCCTCACAGATAAGTCACCAAAAGCAATGCTAAGTCATCAAGGAAATTAACAACCAAAACAGATGAATAAATGAGTGGACAGAGACATAATGGAAGGGAGGAATCAATCTTTATTGAGAACCTGCAAAGCGCTAGACACTTCGCATATGCTAATTCATTTCATCTCCACAATAACTCTTAAAGGAAGGTATCATCTCTATTTCACAGATGCAGGATCTGAGGCCAGACAGCCTTTTCCCCAAGGCCACACAGCTAAAGGGAAACAGCCACCCTTGAATCCGGGTGTGGTGCCCTACCACCTCACAGCCCCTGTGGCATAGAAATCCCATTGAACCGTACAGACACACTTTCCCATCTTGTGCTCTTACTAGTCTTTTTTTTTTTTTTTAAGATTTTATTTATTTATTTGACACAGAGAGAGAGATGACAAGCAGGCAGAGAGGCAGGCAGAGAGAGAGGGAGAAGCAGGCTCCCTGCTGAGCAGACAGCCCGATGTGGGGCTCAATCCCAGGACCCTGAGATCATGACCTGAGCCGAAGGCAGAGGCTTTAACCCACTGAGCCACCCAGGCGCCCCCTTGTGCTCTTACTAGTCTTAACTGCACTCTCCTTGCTTGGCTCCTAGGGTCGGATACAAGTCCTTTTCTGGTTTCCCCTCAACCCTCTGGCCAGTCTCTCGCTCTCTTCATCCTCCTCTACCTGGCTATGCATGTTTCTAAGTACTTTCTTTACTCTATGCCCTTTACCTGTGGTGGTGTAACACATGAACACAGACTCTACATATTTCATCCAGGCCTTTCTTCTGCTCTCCCTGTCAAGGAGGAATCTCCTGACTACGAATACATGTGTCTTTTCTTTGTAGCAACCATCACAATAGCAGTTTCACACTTGTTCCTGTGATTGTTGATTATTTATCTCCATAAATGCTGAGTTCTGCGTGGCTAGGAGTTTGTATTCTAAATACCTAGCATAGCAGATGCCTAATAAATATCTTTGAAGAGATGTTAAATGCAGAGAAGGTCAAGCCAGTCTATAGGGTTCAAAGTATGTGGGTATGGGGGTTCCCATATGTTGAAGAAGGTCATCAAGAGGATATGACCACTGGTTGACCCGCAAGCTGGTCCAGAGCAATTGGAAGCTCATCGTCCCCCTCCACTGTCCTTAGATGTACATTCTACCCACCATTTCCACAACAGGAGTCATTTCAAGAGACAGCAAAATGCTGTTGAGACCATCTGGATGGTATATGTGACTAAACCCAGTTAAGTCCTCCAGATAAACTTCTAAGTTTTTGGTGGGTGGGTGCAGAGATCTAGTCATCTTGTGGCTGCCTAAGACCAGCCTCCTGTGTAAGTTCCCGTGCTTATTAAAACTGCCACCTATTGATCTTGAGTGGCCTGCCTCTTTTCTTCAGTCTCTCACTGTCCTCCACATCTAAGAGGCAGTTTCAGATTACACCCGCCAAAGCTGCTGAGTTTGGGAATCAACACCACATCAGGGCAGACTAAATATGCAGAATGAGGAAAGGCCAGATACAGTTACTGCTGCTAGTCTGCCATGGAGGTCTTAAATGAGGTGATGGAGGAATATTTATACTCTGTTCATTTCACTCACCATGGTCACCTGAGCTACAATGGAGATGTAAAAGTTTCTACACACACAATGCCTCTGCCCATCTTGCAAAGTAGTGAATCACTGAGGCCACCATCTTGGTGGCAGAAAATAAATCCCACTGACCAGCTTGTATTCCCACAGTGTTTCTGCAGCGCAGACTGGTCAGCGGTGATATCAGCACCGCAGAAATGACACATCAGCACATCCTGCCCACATCCTGGCCACTGCCAAAAAAAAATGGCGCATGTCCCACATGGGAATTTTCCAAAGAATTAATTAGCAAAGAACAAAAGTGAAACAAATAATTATGGCTGCAAATTTTCCATTTAACCAAAAACATGAAAGATAAGACAATAAACTGTAAACATTCCTCAAATAAGGTAGAAAGGAGGGTTCATAGGAAGAGGGAAACTATTTAAAAACAGAGAGAGAAGGCTCTAATGGCTTAAAATAAGACAAATTATTCATTATTATTAGTTTTGTGGGTCAGAAATTGAACACAAATCTCACTGGGATAAAAGCAAAGCTAGAAGAAGGGCTGTATTCCTTGCCTTTTTTTCCTTTCTTTGTTTTTCCAACTTCTAGGGGTCACCTGCATTCCTCGGCTCCAAGCTCCTTTCCTCCATCTTCAAAGCCAGCAAATTTTTTTTTTTTTTTTTTTAAAGATTTTATTTATTTGACAGCGAGAAACACAGTGAGAGAGGGAACACAAGCAGAGGGAATGGTAGCGGGAGAAGCAGGCTCCCTGCCGCGCAGAGAGCCCGATGCGGGGCTCGATCCCAGGACCCTGGGATCTGACCTGGGCCGAAGGCAGACGCTTAACGACTGAGCCACCCAGG
>CM053615.1:4129319-4177529 GCA_028646535.1 Procyon lotor | reverse complement strand
AGCTGAAGGCAGAGGCTTAACCCACTGAGCCACCCAGGCGCCCCTGGCGTCTCGTTTTTATTCGGGTCTCTGTAAATATTAGAGCAGGGCAGCAGCGTGGTACTGCTGAACATCCACGTTTTGAGCTCAGACTCCCGGGCTGATCACACATCTTCACCTTAAACTTGTGACCTTGGGCACGCTGGGTGTGTTTCTTTTCCTCAACAAAGGGCTCCACGAGAGGGCACGCCTTCAGGACTAGAGATGCGTGGGATGCGGGTTGCCCTGGCTTGGTCCGTGATCCCCCACCATCCTCTGCATTTCAGAGCCGCGCTTGCTCGGGTCCTTCATCCTCCGCGCTCTCCTCCTGGCCAACTTTCGCAAACTCCTGTAGCTTGGAACCCGAAATGAGAGAAAACTTAGCCCTGCTTTTCAAAATTCCGCCCTATTTTCCGCCCACCCTGGCCTCGGAACTCCTACTAGTTTACAGATGAACGTACAGAAAGGAGTCGCAGTTTGTAAACAGCTTGCAAAGTGGACACCGCATCTCTCGACGTTCGAGACCCAAGCGGCACAGCGTAGGGAACACTAGGAAACAACAACGTGAGACTACGTGACCCGCAGTGCCCTGAGGAGTCAATTGGCAGCACTCAAAGCCTTCAGAGAACCGAATTTCAAACGCTAACCCCAGACCGCAGGCGCCCGGAGCAGCCTCCTTGGCCCCGCCCACCAAACCGGAAATGACGCCACCAAGCGAGTCCGTCTTCTTCCGCTGCCCGCGGCCCAGGTTAGCGCGGGGTGTGCGTCGGCGTCGCGGCCAGCAGAGGGATTCTGGGTAACGGCCCCAGCCGGCTGGGGCGGCTGGCTCCGCGCAGCAGGTTCCACTCACGCCAAGTCAGTTGGCAGTGGCGGTTCTAGGGCTGGGGGCCGCCGGACATGGAGCAGCCGTGGCCGCCGCCAGGACCTTGGAGCCTCCCTCGGGCCGAGGGTGAGGCTGAGGAAGAGAGTGACTTGGACGTGTCCCCCAGTTCTCCTCGCTGCCCACAGCTGCCAGGCGGCGGCGCGCAGGTGAGAGGGGTCCCGCGTTTGGCGAGGGGGATGGGGAGGTGTCGTCGCCATGCCCCCAGAGTCCCCTGTCTCTGCGACCCTCCCTGTGCCCCGTTCTGCGCTCCCATCTCACTCCTGGGGGCCGGAGCTTGATGCCATTCCACGGCTATTGTAGCATCTTCTGAGGGCTTCTAAGAGGGTCTGGCCATATATTCCCAACCTCCACCTCCACGCACACCTTTTCACCTTGGCTGATTCCTTCTCAGCCTCGGAAGACGTTCCTCCCCCTCCCCCACCCTCACCCCGCTCCTGACAGCACCCAGATTTGGGGCGGCTAACATAACACTGACCCTTTGTCCCCTTGTGCGTGTCTTGATCTCGAGCGCGTTATTCTGTTGAAGGCTTTGATACTTGTGCGCGGTTAATAGTTAGGAACGGTGAATGGTTGGTTGTATTTCGGTAATTCACTGAGCTCCTGACTGTATGCAGATTTAGGATCCAGTTTCACTGACTTCTGACATCTGAATAAATTCTGTAAACCTCGTTTTGGGTGCTGGTGTAAATCTTTCTCTTTAATGTGACCGTTTTTCCCGTCCAGTTATGTTTTAAGTTTTCCTTCATATCATTTTCCAGTGACAACATAGAGACACACATTTGCCTTTTCCTTCAGACTTCTTCCTCAGATTCCTGGTGCTACTTGTGGTTTTCGATCCAGCCTTCTTTCCTCTGAAACTTATCCAAACGACACATCATTGAGGATTTTTCTGGATCCCGTCTTGGTGCTTACATACTCATCACCTTGTCCTGGTTTTTCTCCTAATTTGAGTGTGTTTAGAAGTATGAATTTCAGGAACACAGACTAAACACTAACATGTTCAGTGAAACGGGTTATGGGAGTCTCTCTGCCTTCTAGGCTTCTTGCAAAACAGGGTCCCTAAGCTTAACTGAATGAACAGTTTTTCTCTAGGCTTATCTTGCTAGCTGTTAGTGAAGATGAGCTATTTAAATCGTTTGCCAATAAGTGTAAGGGCATCGGTCCTATGCCCAGCTCATTGGGTTAGCTGGCTTCACAGAGAAAAATGCTGTTTCATAACCGTAGACTGTACTTCGGCCAGCCAGTCTCTGGGAAAGTGCAAGACATTTTTTAAGAGGCCAGAATGAGAGTTGATAGGTCAGTAGTCACCCCCTAATTATGGATCGCTAGTGTCATCTTTATATACAAAATGTGTTATGTGAGCATATGATGAATGTGTTATGGAGGGGAAAAAATGAACAGCAGCTGCTGTTGTCAATTTTGAAGGCATATGGAGAGAGTAAGAGGTCTCCAGAATTTAAGTGCATTGTGGTTGAATCACAAAAGTAACCTAAGAGAAACTCTGAACTTAGAAAATATCTAAGCTGAATAATACCTGACTGGCTAAGTTGGAGGAGCATGGGACTCTTGATCTCAGGGTCATGGGTTCGAGCTCCATGTTGGGTATAGAGATTACTAAAAAAAATAAAATAAACTTAAAAAAAAAAATCTATATATTTTTTACTGGTTCACTTGGAATTGTAAGCTTATTTAGTTGAAAGTGATTTTATGAGTAAATAGGCTTATCTTCATTAAAAATGATTTCTCTGATGTCTTATAGCTAGTTAGTGGCAGAATTAAAACTAGAACCCACTTCTGACTCCTAGTACAGTGTTTTTTCCTACCTGCTGCACTTCCTACTGTGTGATGTAATGTAAAACCATATGGCTGACACTACCTTTGGTGTTAAAATTTGCAAAGTGATTACTAATCCTAAGTTAGTTCATGTGTTTATAACCCACTTACTTGTCTTGCTGACTTTAGGACTTAAGTTTTTGGATTGGAATATTTGGAAAGAATAAAATGTTTAATTAAAATTATAAACATTTATAATTTTTTTCAAAAACAGCTCTGGTTTAATTTTACCAGACATGGGGAATCTAGACATCTTATGTCATATGTGATGTATAGTTCTGATACCCAGTTAAAGTAAAAGGCAATTTAGAATTTAGAGATCCTGTTTGACACTTTTAATATAAAGTTATATTAGTAAACCTAATGCCAGTAGTTTCTTTTTGAATTCATGTTCATTAAAACATTATGTTTAATGTTCCTCTAAAACCTCAGTGTGTTCACAGGTAAAATGTGATCTTTTTTTTTTTTTAATCGTCTCGATATATGTTGGATAGTTTGCTCAAATGGCCAGATGTTGTCTGTGTAGTCTATGGAGAAGAATTTAAACATGAATCATTTTTAGAATTTAGAAATAGGATTTCTATGTTTGAGACATGAATATTTGTTCCCACATAATTTGAAAATGCAAGGTATTATCATTTGTCCATATTGCCTTTCTTAGTATAACTTTGTCTTACAAAACAAATTTTATAGCTTCATTATTCTCCTTTTCCTGGCCCCTTCTTAAACATAGTTAGGCTACAGTTATTCTTGTTACTAACTAAGAGAGCAAAAAATAAAAAATATTTTACTTGTTTGGTTAGGGCCTTGTGGTACCTCGGCTCCAAACCTGCTAAATGAATAAATCACCTGAATAGCAACAATGTCCACATTTGCCACAACATAAATCTAAGACTCAGCTGAAAAGTAAAGGCCTTGCATGCTACTTGCCTCAGAATTCTTTGCCACCCCTAGTCTGTTCCAAGAAGTGGAGAATCATTTATGCATCTAAGATTTATGAAATTCTAGCCCCTCGAGAAGCTGCTGGTTGAGTAAACAAATAAGCACAATATTCTGTGAAAACACCACTAAGAAGTATGTAAACCTTGGTTGGGAAGGAAAGGACTTGGAGGAACCTACGGAAGTGTGCCAGAGTCCAGAATGGAGATCAGAGTTAGGGGGACTAGGGGTTGCCACGTTGAACTGGTGGGGGATGGAAAGAATAAGCAAACAAGTTAGGACAGTAACTAGAACTGAATCTAGAGAGATACTAGAAATGAGATCGTGAAGAACCATGCCATGCCACAGAATTTGTGCTTTATCCCAAGACTCTAAGAGTGTGTAAAATTATCAGATGTGTTTTTTGGAGAAATTACTCCAAGTCTAGTAGAGTGGAGAATGACTTCAGATGAGAAAGACTATATTTATATAATTGATGTATGCAATTATAAGGGCTTGAGTAGTGACGCAGATTAGGGAACAATCAAAGTAAAACTGTTCTGAATACTTAGTTTGAAATTGATACATTTTGGCTGAGAAGTCATAAAGAATGTGCCTTCAGCTTTTGTTTTATAGAGCTGAAGAATATAAGGAATTAAAGACCCATCACAGTGCTGTAAGTGTAGTGGTTTGGTAAATATTAAAACTAATTACTGTTGCTTCTGAATGGAACAGTCAGTCGGGAGGATGGTCCGATTTTGGGTGTTTTTTTTTGTTTTTTTTAAATAATGTTGCCTATTTTGATTAGGATTAAGTCAAAGAATATCTGTCTGATAGAGTTAATTATAAACAGAAATTCCCCATATAAGAATGTCTCAGATCACCAGGGATTGGGATGATATAGAAAGAAAATAGAAACCAAGGTTCTTTGCAGTGAGGAACTTACAGAACAAAATTCTAAAGATCTGGTTTTCAGCATGTTGAATTTTAAGGTGATGGACTAGATTGAAGCTTTTGTTCTTATTATTCTGCTGTTTTCAGGGCTATGAAGCTATAGATCAAATGTTTCTTGAGCACCAGCTATAGGCAGAACGTTGTGCTAATTATCAGGCTTTTTGCTGCCGTTAGTTGTCAGGAGAGAGGCATAGATTAACAAAGAAGCTTTTAGAGTCTAGTTGATGAAAGAAGACCTCTAATATAAAAGTATAACTGCATATACAGAAGGCAGAATGCATATGTACCACAAATAATGTACTGCAATCCTTGACCAAAAGAAAATTGAATTGTGCTGCATAAACATACCTGTTGCCTTCTTCATTTCTTCCAATATTGTTTTTTATCCAGATGTACAGCCATGGAATTGAACTGGCTTGTCAAAAGCAGAAAGAGTTTGTGAAGAGCTCCGTGGCGTGCAAATGGAATCTCGCTGAAGCTCAGCAAAAACTTGGTAGCTTAGCCCTGCATAACTCTGAGTCCCTGGATCAGGAACATGCCAAAGCACAAACAGCAGTATCAGAGCTACGGCAACGTGAAGAAGAATGGCGGCAGAAAGAAGAGGCTCTAGTACAGAGAGAGAGGATGTGTCTGTGGAACATGGATGCCATCAGCAAGGACGTTTTTAACAAGGTATGACTTTTTATTGGTTTATGATGAAAGAAGAGAAAATGGAAGTGTTTGTATGGATCAGTTATGCGTATTTGGTAACAAAGCAACAGAATCTGTGAACAATATTCAGTTTTGACCGTTTTTGAAAAGTGCTTGTTATGGAAACCTGTATCCCCAGTAGTGCCAGTGTGGGTAGTCGCTAATATAAATCTATGGCTGCAGCTAAGCAGCTGCATAGCATAACGTACACCCAACACTGAGTGTAAGGGTGGACTCTGGAATCAGACTCAGCGCTCAGCTTTGTCATGTGCTGCTGGCTTTGTCACCTTGGGCAAGTCACTTAACATCTGTCAGTCTCGGTTTCTTCAACAGCACAGGGTGAGTACAAAGACTGAGGTAATTCCTTAAAAGCCCACAGGATAGGGCCAGGCATGTGGTAAAGCTTAGATGTTACAAGAGCTTTCTGGTGGTGTTAGCTTCCTATCAGTTTCATAACACTAATGTGTAGATACTGCATTTATTAGAGTCTTTCACTGTTACTTACCAGTATGTATTTAGTAAACCTCAGGTAACAATCCAGATTTAGCATTACCAGCATTACCAAAAGGACTAGTACACCACTTTTGCCAGTTATTAAGTTATTATAGTAGTTATTAAGAATAGTTTTCAATTTCTCACTGGATTATGTAGGCTTTATTCTTTGACTGTAGTATCTGAAGAAGAACTGGGCAATGAAATTCATTTTTACTAACGTGTAAAGTAGCACGTCTTTCTATTTGTACTAAATTCTCGAAGCTACAGGGATAGACTGCTCTTTCTTGTTTTTATCTTTTAACCATCATTACTCTCTAGACTTCTCAGTCCATAACACTATTTGTCTCTGTCCTAGCATCCACTCTGAATCCATCCTTTTAAGCTCTTTCAATTTCTTTTTCTTGGACCAGCCCTAGTTTTGCTACAGCAACAAGGAATACACAGAGGTTAAATGTACAACAGCACTAGCTCCATCAGTGTTTTATTAAACTGAGAGAAGTTATGAGTACAGATTGCTTACTATAAAAAACAAGTATGTAAAATAGAATTGAAAGGCTTCCTTCACTTCCAGTTTCATTCCCAGAGATAACCACTGTTAACAGTTAGTTATATCTTTCTAGACTTTTTCTGTGTGCCAGTTTGTATTTATTTCTGCGCAGCACACAGAAACACCGAGATCATTTTTTATCTGAATGATTCCCTGTATCTATATATATTGTTCTAAGGGGTGTGTCTTCTTAGCACTTATTTCTGGTTTGCATTTATATACCGCAACTACTTAAAATAATTTTTTTTTTCTTCCAGAGGGAATGGTCAAAGTAGTGTTTCTTTGTTTTATAAAGTTAATGCCTCTTAACACAGTGGTCACAAAAAAAATATTTTCATGTGTCTACTTTTAATTATTTTTATGGTTTTTTTTTTAACTTAGGTTCTAACCTAGCCTACATTTATACCACAAATTAATTAGCATTATCTTTATGTTCCAGTCATTTGCTCAAAATCGTACATTGATTTTGTCTGGGAGCTTGAGACTTGAGAGGACTGGTCTAGATCTGCGCTGTCCAACTCGATAGCCACTAGTCACATGTACTATTGAGCGCTTGAAATGTGGCTAGTCCGAATTGAGATGTTCTGTAAGTGTAAAATACACACCAGATTCCAATAACTTAGTGCCAAAAAAAGTAAAATATTTCATTAATAATTTTTTTTGTCTTACATGTTGGAATGATCATGTGTTGGATATGTTGGGTTAAATAAATGTGTTACCGATTTCATCTGTTTCTTTTTGCTTTTTAATGTGGCTAATACAAAACTTTTTATTTGTGACTTGGATTATGTCTCTATTGGACAGTGCTGGTCTAGATAGCATGATATATAAAGGAAATGTTTCTATTTTGAAATATATAAACTTGTGTGCTTTTGGGTTGTAAACTGTCAGAGAGCTCGTTTGTGATTTTTGTTTTTGGCAGTGATGATCACAAGGTTTAAATGCAATCACAGAATGTTCTGAGAAACTGTCCTGCCAGTTTTTCCGGCGAGATAAAAACTTCATCTTGGTCTGCTTTATGGCTTCTTAAATGAAAATAAGCATCTCCTTAATAGAAATCTGTACTTGATTTCAGAATCAAACTGGCCTCTCTTAAGAAAAGTTTATGACAAAGGTCCATTTTAGTTTTATGCCTCAGTGAAGAAGTTATAATAAATATATTTTATACACTTCAAATGTCTAAGTTTATTTCCCGTGAGAACTCCAAAGATTAGGCTAGAGTTGAAAATATTTAAAGGAAATGAATAACGTAAAATATATATTATGCACATAAAGGATCTTTCTATACTTTGGTAGGGAAATTCCATTTAACAAAAAAATTAATTAGCATTTGGATTTTTTGGTATGATTTCTAAAATAATTCTATAATTTTCACACTACCGTTTTAAAAAGGAATGAAAATAATACAAGAAAATTTTAATTTTTTAAAAAAGAGTCTAACATGAATTTAATAATATAATATCAGTATAATACTATACCACCTTTTTATAGTGTCTATAGGAAGCATTGCTAGGCATTCAGTTATCTGAGAAAGAATATTTGGTGAATATAAAATCTGATTTTAACTTTAATAATTTTTTTCTTAGAGTTTTATTAATCAAGATAAAAGAAAAGAAATAGAAGAAGAAGATAAATCGAAATCATTTATGCAGAAATATGAACAAAAAATCAGACATTTTGGTAAGTCTACCGCTTAGTTTCCTTCTTTTATAAAGTGTTTGATATCAGGGCACCTCGGTAGCTCATTCGGTTGAGAGTCTGGCTCTTGATTTCAGCTCATGTCATGATGTCGGGGTCATAAGATTGAGCCCTGGGTAGGGCTCCGTGCTCAGCAGAGTATCTGCTGGAGATTCTCTCCCCCTCTCCCTCTGCCTCCCGCTTGCTGGTTCTCTCTCTGTTTCTCTGTCAAATAAGTAAATCTTAAAAAGAAATTAAAGTATTTGATATCATAAATATGTGTACAAAAAGTGTATATATAAAATGGGCATCAAAAAGAAGATAAGTGGCAGAAGTTCAGTTTTGTGGTACTTCTGGCAGAGTTGTACAGCTCTTGCTGCAGACTGTTTTTTGGTCATAAATAGATTGACAATAAACTTAATTGAGAAGAGAAGCAAAATTCAGCCCGTTATTATATAATGCTGCCCTCTAAGACACAGTCTTTGCTTACTCCATAGCCTTTTTCCATTCCCCAGCTAGTCTTTGCTCTTGTCATTTTCCCTCTTTGCTTCCATGGTATCTGATTATTTTATGGTTATAAGATTAGCATTCATTATTTTTGGTTTTGGATATGTTCCTTTCTAATTCCTGCAGATCCTTCAACTGCAATTCAGATAAACATAGTAATAGAAATACACATACAAAGTACTGAGAAATAGTTTTCTCTAAGGGGGAAAGACAGTGGGCTGGGGGTTGATGTGGTGGACTTCCCACAAGAGAACATCTGAGCTAGATTATGAAGAACACATAGAGTTCTCCCTGTAGATAAGGGAACAGCAGCATCCTGTGCAAAGGCAGAGTCAAGAAACAACGAGCTGTGTTGGGTAAGAAGTGTGGGGCTGCTGGGGTCAGAATGCCACTGGAAAATGTTAGAGGTTAAGGCTCAAGGCAATTTTTTTGATCCCAAGTAGTATGTTAATTTCGAAAACTTAGTTTGTAATATGTTAATAAGCTTATTAAGTGGCATTTTGAAATACATTTCCAATGGTGTTTATCCCCCTTAAGTATTTAGAATTTCATTCATCCTTCAGTTTATTAAGATGGTGGGTAATACTTCAGATTTTTCCCCCTTTTATAGTTTATTCATAGAGGATTCATTTTTCCCGTATTTCTTGTTTTAAAAAAAGAAAGCAGGCTGTGTATTCAGAGTAATTCAAGGATAGAACCTGAAGAAATGAACAAAGTTTACTTTTAAAAATTTGGTAAATGCGTCTTGGTTGTGGTTTGCCACTCCCAGCTGTAGCCCTTGCTTCCTAGGCCTGTGTGTTCCACTGCCTCTAGGGAATAACATCCTGTAAGGTGCCATCGCCAGCGGGTACTCTGTAAGCTCATTGCTTTGGAGCCCTGGGAAACCTAGTAGGTGCAAAACAGTTCTCTCATTTTTTTGCTGTAAACTGAATGCCTCAATTCCTCACACAATTCTTCACACAAAACAAATTTGTGTGGGGAAAATAACCCAATCTCAACAAGGTATTGTAACCCATCTGGCAGTATAACTATATTTGAGTCTTCAACAAAACATTTAACCATTCCATAAAACCTGCTTCTGGGTAGTGATGTTTATAAGACATCACTAGTGTGAATTTTATGAATTTTATGAGCCTGTTGTCTTCATGTCTCTTGCTGTAAAATGAATTTCTGGGTTAAGAACTAATGTGGTATTGGGGCGCCTGGGTGGCTCAGTGGGTTAAAGCCTCTGCCTTCCACTCAGGTCATGATCTCAGGGTCCTGGGATCGAGCCCCACATCGGGCTCTCTGCTCAGCAGGGAGCCTGCTTCCCCCTCTCTCTGCCTGCCTCTCTGCCTACTTGTGATCTCTCTCTCTGTCGAATAAATAAATAAAATCTTTAAAAACCAAAAAAAACTAATGTGGTATGGTACTAAATAACTCATTTAGTAAGACCATGGATGTATTACTTGTAGAAGCATGGCAAGCAGGGAGGGCAATACCCGATCTAGAATGGGTTTGTTCAAGTGAGGAACCACTGCTTTCTACAAGATGAAATGGGACCAAGATAATCAATCTGTTACTTGACTGGTCCGTCCAGCATATAGTGCCTTATTTAGTTTTCAGCACTCATTTCTGCTACTGGCAAATTAGGTATTTAGAGGCTTTACTGGAATCTCTTAATGGGGAGATCCCATGCCTTTGAATCTCTACATAATGCCATCATGACACCCCTGAGCTTATGTTTTGCAAGCAGGGAGATAGATGGCTGAGGAAAAGGCTGACTTGACGTCTGCAAGTGACTAAGAAGCAGTGGTTTTGCCATTCCGTGTTGGGGGCTTCCAGAGTCTCGTCCTGTAATACTAACCAGAGCCTTACTGTCTTCAAAGCCAACCAGACCTGATAGTTACTCCTAGATTCACGTTGTGCCTGTTTCTTAATGAAATTGTACACTGGCTTTTTACTTTGGAGGAGATATCCTACTTGCCACAGCATCTTGCATCCCCAGAAATTTTACTAAAGTAGTAGGCTCTCAAATTTTCATGTGTCCTCCCCCGCCCTCCCCACTTCCTGGTGTATGTGTATCTTACCAGGACACCAGGATACCTGCTACTTCCTGCTCACCAAGTTCCATCAGTATGAAGTGGGCCAGCTGGTAATCTTGCGGGATGATGAGATGGTAAAAGTCCCTGTGGACTGGGGTGCCTGGGTGGCTCAGTTGGTTGGGCAACTGCCTTTGGCTTGGGTCATGATCCTGGAGTCCTGGGATCAAGTCTCTCCTTGGGCTCCCAGCTCCATGGGGGGTCTGCTTCTCCCTCTGACCTTCTCCCCTCATGTTCTCTCTCACTCCCTGTCTCTCAAATAAAGAAATAAAATCTTTTTAAAAAAAATAGTCCCTGTGGACTAAATTGTGGCACAGAGCTGACAGACCTCAGGCAAGATAGTGGAAGTTTAATGCTGTTCTTGCTGGGTGGAAGCAAATGTTTCTGGTATTATATGCTTATTGTGGTAAAGGGGGAAAAAGCATATGTCAGAATTATGACTACAGTGATATGCTTCTTTGAATTAAACACATTTGAAATAGCAGCTGTAATTAAAACTTCTGACTGGAGGCTTTCCAAACTTGGATTGCATTCCAGACTCTTGGAAGACATGGGCCTGATACACAGGGGGCTGTAAAGGGCTGCCTGTAAAGGGCTCCAGGGGCTCAATACCAGTACTTCTCTGTGGTTTCAAGTGTACTTAACATTTCCAGGGGTGCCTGGGTGGCTCAGTTGGTTGGGCGACTGCCTTCGGCTTGGGTCATGGTCCCGGAGTCCTGGGATTGAGTCCCATATCAGGCTCCCAGCTCTGTGAGGAGTCTGCTTCTCTCTCTGACCTTCTCCCCTCTCATGTTCTCTCTCTCTCAAATAAATAAATGGAGTCTTTGAAGAAAAAACAAACAAGCAAAAATTAACATTTCCATTATGGTATTTGTTGACTATCCTACGTTACTTTCACTCTTACAATTAGGTGGGCTTTACCACTTAATGATAAATGGTACAACTGTACCATGGAGTATTTTGAAGCAATGAAGTCTTGATTTTTCCCCTTATATTTATTTGCATTTAATTTATTACTTTAGTCAATTCATGTTTTATAGACATAAAATATCAATTTAGCAACAAAGTCTGTTTTCTTTTAAATTTCACAAAAGATTTATTCAATACATCTTTGACATCACTTACTTTGTGATCATCAGAGTGGGTTTTTTATGATCTAGCATAGTTTTTCATGGTACATCATCTGTTCCCCTCCAGCCAAAGTTATTATGATTCAACATTTTTGAGTCTGTAGGGTGTTGTCACTGGAAATTTTATCAAAAGCTGTAAATGTTTGCACAAATACTGTGATGGATCTTTCTTATTTGTATGGAAGGTGGATATTCAGTCTCCTCAGTGTTAAGCACATACATATTGCTTTTCAAAAACACATTAATGTACTGTTTTTGAAAAACATTTAATATAAAGTACTCCTGAATAGAATGTGAAGTGAAATGAATAGAAAATTCGTACGTATGATACGATTCTAATTTTAAGTCATTAAAAAATAAGCCCAGAGGGCGCCTGGGTGGCTCAGTCATTAAGCGTCTGCCTTCGGCCCAGGTCATAATCCCAGGGTCCTGGGATCAAGCCCCACATCGGGCTCTCTGCTCAGCAGGAAGCCTGCTTCACCCAGTACCATTCCCTCTGCTTGTGTTCCCTCTCTCGCTGTGTTTCTCTCTGTCAAATAAATAAAATCTTTAAAAAAAAAAAAAAAAAAAAAAAGCCCAGAAATAAGTACGTTAAAGTGTTAATTTTCTCTTGTAGGATTGCAGATGATTTTTCTGGATTTTTCAAATTCCTCACAATGAATATACATTATTTTTATAATATGAAGAAAATATTTTAAAGGAGTTTATCCTAAGAATTCAAGGATGGCTTAACATTGGAAAATTTACTAATGTGATTTACTTTATTAACAGTTTATGGTAGCATAACCCCAGGACTTGGTGATCAGTTTGATGTGGGAGATATGGAAATGTCTAGAAGAATTTCTAGAATTTTTGAGTGGGTGACATGGAGCCTAGGAAGCACCATAGATGGCAGGGAGAGAAAAATGGGCTTAGTTTCAAATAGATGAGTTTTTATGCAAGCTTGTATGTAGAAATAGTTGTCTGGTGGTAGGCGATTGAAAAAACAGGAGCCCTGGAACTTAGGAAATACAGAAAAAGAGGTCATTTATCTTTCATTAAGAAATTTACAACCATGGGGCACCTGGGTAGCTCAGTCGTTACACGTCTGCCTTGGGCTCAGGTCATGATCCCAGGGTCCTGGGATCCAGCCCCACATTGGGCTCCCTGCCTGCTTCTCCTACTACCATCCTCTCTGCTTGTGTTCCCTCTCTGGCTGTGTTTCTCTCTGTCAAATAAATAAAATCTTTAAAAAAAAAAAAAGAAAAAGAAATTTACAACCTTTTTGCGAGATTTTTAGCAGATAGTGACATTGAAGTGATTAGTATAATTTAAAAGATTCAAATCTGTGACTCTATAAGTATAACGCAAAGAAGAAAGGGAAATGTGTATTAGAGGACCATTTCAGGAATTAGGTGGAATACTGAGAGCTGATGGATGGATTGGGATTTAGATGTTGGGGAAAATACATAGGTGAAAGCACATAATTAAAATATTTTAATTTGTCAAAGTAAGGTTTTTCAAGCAATCAGAGATTGATTGGCTAGTTGGAATGACTAGATTAATCTTAACAAAAGTATTTGCTATTTAATGAAAGAATGATTTGTTCATACTACCTAATATTTACTCTCCATTAGCCACTGTCCCAAGTGCTTTATATGTATTAACTCATTTAATTCTCACAGAAAACCTGAGTGAGATGTTATTTTTAGCCTTATTTTACAGAAGAGGAAAGGGAGGCATAGAGATCGGCAAGGCCTATCTCTATGATAAGTGGTCAGGTCAGTTTTTGGACCTAAGCAGTTGATTTCCAGAATTGACTTGCTTAGTCACCATGCTAGCGATTGTGCTACTCTCTATTTGTTTATAAGTTTGTTTTCAAATTCCAAAATAACATTAGTAATTTCAGCTATGTTCTGTTCCACTAAAGCCATAGATTATCTTTAAGTATTTTGTTCATAAGATTCCATTCTTTTCACAAAGGGGTGTATGGACTACCTGTAACTTAGCCTCAAAAATACGCATTTTTGAAATCAAGTGATGACAGGTTTTTCTCAGATAAAGAAAAGCTATGGTCAACCTCAAGTATTAATTTTGTCATACCTATTAAATGGACAGCTTAAAAATGGTATCATTTAATGATACTCTTCCAAACGATCCCTGTAAGTGTCACTAACTATTTCATATTATCCTTCCTGTAAAAAAGAAACCAAAATGGATAGGATTTTGGTACCTCAGTAAGTCATGATGCTGCCATGGAGAAGTAAACAAAAGCAATGCTGTCTCCGTAGGATGCTAGATAGAATTGAAAATGCTACCTCTTCAGGAGTATTTTTTAATTAATTTTATTAATCTTTAAACAAAAGCTAATGCAAAACTGCTTCATAGGATTTATTTTATGGCTTCAGATATAAGAAAGAAAGATTATGCCTTCTTTAGATCTGACTTCCAGAGGTTATTAGACTCTTTAAGTATACCTTGAGAAGTAGTTTTAAGTAACTTTCAAAATCATTATTTCTCAGTATTTGAAATGCCCTAATCACTGTATCTAAAGTGTTGGGGAAATACTTTATAAAGTTTGTAAAACTCTTTATGTGAAAATGCTAAAATGCTTACTCGTTTTTTTTGAATGAAGAAATTAAGCATTTATTTTCAGTTGATTCCTATGTGTTGCTAAATGTGTATTTTTCAGTAAGACATTTTTTCTCAGTTTTGTTCTCGTGTTCTAATGTGGAACTTTATAGAAGTTCTGTTTGTGTCTAGAGGAAAGCTTTACTGCCAAACTCTTGAGACCACCTTACAAAATTTCTGTAATGATTCAGTCACATACAGATTTCTTTGGATGAGTCTTTTTTTTTTTTTTTTATTTCTCCATTTAAGAGAGCAGGGGCAGAGGGAGAGGGAGAGGGAAAAGCAGACTCACCACTGAGCAGGGAGCCTGATGCGGGGCTTGATTTCAGGACCCCAGGATCATGACCCGAGCCAAAGGCAAACACTTAACCAACTGAATTACCCTGGCGCCCTGGATGAGTCTTAAGAATCTAAAGCTAACATAGTTAATTGGTTCAAGTGTAAGGCTTACTGAACAAAATTAAAAGCTGAACACTATACTGGTTCCATGATGGCATTGACTTTTCCACCAAATTTCTTACTAATTTGGATAAAGATGAAGATACACCTTAAGTAATATTTGGATTAGTTTGATATTTTGAAGCAGAATGGTATCTGCTTTCAAGTATGCTTAACTGATTTTGTTTTCTATGTGTTATAAATATGACTAAATGATTAATATGACTGAAATAGTTAAAGTATATTTACTATTATAAGACCTGCTGGATTGGTTTTCTGGGCTATAAGCATCTGACCATATCATCTTAGACATTTTTAAATAAGTTAGAGATAATGTGGTTTTTCTGTTTTATTAAGTATTTGCTAAATACAGTTTCTTGAGGTTTTGCTTTCTTTACCATCTTTCTAATAGAAAAATGTATATTCTGTGAATAAATAATATTGAGTCTCTTGAAATCATTTGTACCCAGTTCAGCGCAGGATGACCAGTCATCTGTTTGCCCAGAACATCAGGCATTTCCCAGAGGGAGGGTTTTTTGGCTTTAAGCCAGTCATCCTACTTTAACCTGACTATCTGAAATAAAACTTTTTGTGAACTTAGGAAGCTATTTCTAATATATTGGGTATTGCTTTAAAAGAGTTTTATCATAGCACCTGGGTGGTCGTAATCCTGGAGCCCTACATGGGGCTCCCTGCTAAGCAGGGAGTCTACTTCTCCCTCTGCCTCTCACCCTGCTCGTGTGTAGGCACACACACTCTCAAATAAATAAGTAAAATCTTTAAAAAAATAAAAATAAGTAAAAGGGTTTTATCCCTCTTACTTGCTCTTTTGCCATTAACAAATTGCTGTGGTGATATGAATTGTCTTTAAAGAGAATCATTTAAAATACCAGTTTCTTTGTTTATAAGAGTATTGGACAATTGTGATTTAATTTTTTTTTTTTTTTTTTTTTACAGGTATGCTGAGTCGATGGGATGACAGTCAGAGATTTTTATCTGACCATCCATACCTTGTATGTGAAGAGACTGCTAAATATCTTATTTTATGGTGTTTTCATCTAGAAGCTGAGCAGGTATTGTGTGAACCTTGAGTTTCTGGAACCTTAGTGGAATTCTGATTTACTTTTTTGGTTTTTTGTTTTGTCCTTTACGTTACTTTAAATGAAAGCAGGAAGGTTATTAAATGGAATTAATAATTTTTTTGTTTTTAGATCTACTTAACTTTGCTATGGGGATATTTTTAGTTGTTTTATTTAGTATAGGGAAACTTTTCTCCAGTGTGCTTTCTTTGCTGCCTCATTTCTCTTGTTCCCACATACTACAAACCTTTTTCTTTTTTAACCTGTTGGAAAATCAGGTTTTAAAATCCAAGTAGTAATCACAATATTAAATACATTTCCAGAGGTATTTCTCATAATTTTAATCTCTCTATTTTCAGAAAGGGGCTCTAATGGAACAAATAGCACATCAGGCTGTTGTAATGCAGTTTATTATGGAAATGGCCAAAAACTGTAATGTGGATCCAAGAGGGTGTTTTCGTTTATTTTTCCAGAAAGCCAAAGTAAGTAACTATTTAATATTTTTAAATGGGAAGATTAAGCCTTGGCTGAGATCTCTTTGGTCCATATACATCAGAATGTCACAGGCTAAACTACATAGATATTATAGTGGGAAAAATTATATTGCTGATTTCATGCTAATTTAGACTTAAGGGAGCTCTATGAGAGGCTGTACTGTAGCATGCACTTGACATTGAGATTTGTTTAAATAAATTTGTTCAGGAAAATTAGAGTGTTGCATCATTTATTCAGCCAATAAGTATTGACTGTCTATTAATGCAAGGACTGTTTTTAAGATGCTGAGGATACAGTATTGAACAAGACAAATACAGTATCCTCCATGAATAGAACTCACAGTTTAATGAGAAATGACTTTTGTAATAAAATAATAGGAAACAACCTAAAATTTCAACAACCAGAAGAATGGTTAAAAGCATGTGGTACACAGAATAGTATGACAACCATTAGCATTATATTTAAGAAGAATTTTTAATGATCTGAGAAAATGCTTTGCTAAAAGTCGAAAGAAGTGGTACATATATAAGTAGTATGATGTTGGCCATATTAAAGAAAAATAGACATGTCTGGAAAGATTATACCATTTCACACTCACTAGATGAGTAATAATTGAAGAATTGTACAAGAAATAGAGCAATAAGGTTTCACATTCACTGCTTATAGAGATAGAAATTGGTACGAACACTTTGGGAAATTTCCTAGTGAAGCTGAACAAGTGCTTCCACCCAGAAATTCTCCTAGGTACATGTACTAGAGGATAAGAGTTCTCCACATGAGGTCCAGGGACACCCAACGGTCTTCAAGACCTGGTTTCAGGAGGCCTTGAGTCAAAACCACTTACATAATAACATGAAGATGTTATTTGATACAGAAGCAGATGTGTGAACCCAGCTGTCTTCTGTTAAGCCGACTTGTCACTCAGTATTTTTTGTTTCAGAAATAGTTTTTTAAAATAAAAATGTTATAAATGTTAACATGTAATGAGTTTGTAGTTATATTTTAGATAATATTTTTCAAATTCCTGGGTTTTAATTTCTAACATAGTAAACATTGAAAAATAATAGCCCACATAATCAGGAGCTCTTTAGTTTCCTCAGGAATTTTCAGCAGTGTAAAGGGGTCCTGAGACCATGAAGTTTGAGAACTGCTGCCTTTGAGAAGCTCTTATACACGTGTACCACATACCATAATGTTCATAGTAGAATTGTTCCTAATTACAAAAAGCCTGGGAGCAACCCAAGTGTCTCCTGACAGTGGAATGAATGGGATATTCATTTGGGTAAATATTAACCAGCATTACTGTGGATGAAAAAACAAGAATGTGGCGGGGCGGGAAGTCACGAATGATTTATCTACTATCTTTTAAAAAATATTCTATATTCTTTAAGAAGTTGCAAAGCAAGCAGAACTAAACAATTTTTGTTGAAAGGTACATAAGTAAGTAGTAAAACCGAAGAGGCAAAAGAGTGACTTTTAAGAAGAAAGTAACCTCAGAGAAGGGAGAAGAAATGCTCTTGGGAACTGATTTGTAAGACACTAGTAATGATCCATTTCCTAATTTCTATGAGTACATAGTGGGGTTTTGCCTAGTAAAGTACATATGTATTTTACATGGTTTTTTTGCACATATGGTACATTTCGGCATACACAATTAGACGTTAGAAGGAAATTTACCAAAAGTTTAACTTTGATTATTCTTAGGTGGTAGAATTACACAAGATTCCCATTTTCTTTTATATGTAGTATAAAGAACATACTCTCTTTTATAAAGAGGAAAAAAATGTATGAAGTTAAATATATTAAATGAAAAAAAATATAGCAGGTTGATAGAAGCCCTACCTTAAGTTTTAAACACTTCTAAGGTGCAGCCTAAATGGGAAATTTTCCCAAAACAGTGGGAGTTTTAATGAGTAAATGATTGAGTCGGTATTTTAGTTAGGCTTCTAATGACTATTTTAAATGTTCACTTGACACAAAAGCATACTTTGTTCTTCACCTTAAACGACTGGATATATTTGAACTAGTGCTTATTAATAAGATAATGGAACATAGCCAACCGCTGTCTAGGCTTTGAAATTTACTTTGTCAAAATAGAACTGAAAAGTCTTTAATCTTAGCATTCTGTTCTTAATAATTTTTTAAAATTGAGGAATAACCTTCATGGTACTTATTACTGTGTGCCAGGTACTATATCCTAAGCACTTTACATGGATTAAGTCATTAAATTCTCATACAATTTTATGAGGGTTATTATTTCTATTTTACAAGTTAGGAAATTAGCATAGAGAATAGGTTACTTAAAGCAAAAATTAGTCAAGTCTCTCTAGATCTAAATCCCCAGGCCTTTAGCATACAGTAAACCCTGCAGCTGTGCCACTTGGCTCCTTTCATAGTTTATTGCATAACCATTTGAGAAGGATTACTTCTGGACTTGAAGACTAATATTCTGTATGTCTATACAAGTACCATATACTGATTAAAGTAAAATGCTATAATATAATTAAGGAAATGATTGCTAAAAAGGTAGAATGGTAGCACAGAATATTGTCGGTGTGATTTGTATAGATATTGATGTTAATAACTAACTCATAGGTTTTAATTGATTACATAATCTAAACTACATTAAAGAAAAAATAGCAGGGGCGCCTGGATGGCTCAGTGGGTTAAAGCCTCTGCCTTTGGCTCAGGTCATGGTCTCAGGGTCCTGGGATCGAGCCCCACATCGGGCTCTCTGCTCAGCAGGGAGCCTACTTCCCCCTCTCCCTCTGCCTGCCTCTCTGCCTACTTGCGATCTGTCTCTCTCTGTTAAATAAATAAATAAAATTAAAAAGAGAAAGAAAAAATAGCATTCCACACAAATGGGCCCAGTGATACTATGGAATGAGATTTTGACAAAATCTCTTCCATCACCTGAACTTAAAGCCTAAAGTCTTATTAGTGTAGTTGATAAGTGCTGTGTCATTCCTTATCTGCAGAGGAAACCTAAGTGGAGGCTACTGTGAATTGGGTGTTTCACATCAAGAATCTTGATTGTGTTATACATCCTTGGAGGGAGGTCCCCTCCTGCAACATAATACTCATTATACTTTTTTGTCTCCATAATATCGAAAAGGTATTTGCTTCACTAAAACGCTAAGGTCTTTCCAGAATGGAATCGAATGTTGAATTTTATTTGGTTTTCATGGTTTTACAAATAGGGAGTATAGAGCTGGAGAATTATAGAAACAGCTAATAGTGCCTTATCATTAATTGATGGAGAATTAGAAGGTTTTAAGACTATTCTGTGATTGTTGCTTGGCAGTGTGAGAGGTTAAATGAGAACTATTTTGGATCATTTCAAGAGAAATTCAGAGAATTCCTACTTTTGTTATATTTGTGTGTAAACATACATACTTGTGTGTGTTTTATGTTACTGGAGCAGAGAGAAATGGAACAAACCAGTCATTAATACTCCTACCTAAAACAGGTGGTATTCACAAATCTGACAGGGATCTTGGTGGTGTCTACGTACATGTAAACTATTCATCTTTTCTTTACTTCCTCCACTTCAGATCTGATATGTTCATTAGAATTTACTGTGTGGTCTAGAAATCTTGAAAAACAGAGTCTTTGTTTTGTTTGTTTTCCAGGCGGAGGAAGAAGGTTATTTTGAAGCATTCAAAAATGAACTTGAAGCTTTCAAGTCAAGAGTCCGACTTTATTCTCAATCACCAAGTTTTCAACCTGTGGCAGTTCAGAATCATGTTCCCCATTCTAGTATGGGGTCTATAGGTTTGTTAGAATCCTTACCACAGGTAAGTTGGAAAAGTAAATATTTGTTTTTGTTTTGTTTTTAAAGATTTATTTATTTATTTATTTATTTGTCAGAGTGAGCACATGCACAAGCAGGGAGAGAAGCAGGCAGAGGGAGAAGCAGGCTCCCTGCCAATCAAGGAGCCTGATATGGGAATCCCAGGACTCTGGGATCATGACCCGAGCCCAGGGCAGACACTTAGCCAACTGGGCCACCCAGGCATTCCTGTTATTTGTTTCATAAATTTATTCACATAATTTTTGTTCTTTTAGACTACTCTTTGTTCTTACATGTAATGTATATGGGATCATTCTAAATATTCTTACCTCAGAAGATAACTCTTTGATTTCATGCCGTGTTTTGGCACGAAGTCTCTTGCATCTCATGGGTATTTAGACACCAAATGCCACTCACTGAAATACAGAAGAGAGGAGTCATACCTAAGCACTCGTTAAGCACTCTTAAAGGACCCGTGTTACCTATTGATCATCTCAATCATAAACTTTTCAAGATTGCTCCTGGGGAACATCTAATTCTTAGCCAACTGTACTGTTAAGAATTTCTTGGGATGGGGACGCCTGGATGGGCAGTCAGATGAGCGCCCAACTCTTGGTTTTGGCTTGGGTCATAATCTTAGGGTCATGGATGGAGCACAGTGTCAGTGTGGAGTCCGAGAGAAGCTGAAGTTTCTCTGTCTCTCTGCCCCACCTCCCAACCCACTGCGCACTGGCACAGGCTCTCGATCTTAAATAAAAAACCTTAAGGAGGAAAAAAAGAGAATTTCTTAGGATGAATTAGCTTCAGAGCATACATCCAAGTGGCAACCAAAGTTATTTGTTCCATGAGTTTATGTAGTATTATCTTATGAAATGTTGGTGTTGCCTGCCTGAGGTAACATTTTTAACACATTAATGCACTTTCTGCTAAGCTGCTCTTGCTAGTAATGTCCACCAACCATTTGAGCCTCTGCTGTGAGATCTAGATAAAGCTGTGTTTCTAGCATGAAAGGATTTCTGTCAGAAGATTTAAATTACTACTAGAAAGGTGCCGTCCATGTTGATTTTAGTAGCATTTAATTAAGCCCAGTCATTTCTCATTTCCAGACCCCAAGATTCTAAGACCAGCTTTAGCCAGTTTAGTCTGTTGCCTACACAGTGAAAAGGGCAGTCTCAGTCAGAAGACAATGTGAGAAGAACCCTGCAGTTTTAAATCTCATAAAATGGTAGGATTGAGATTTTCAATACTTACACCTTATGTCACTATAATTTCACCATTTGAGTTACATAAGTCATATGCCAAAGCGACAGTTAAGAAAAGCAATTGATAATATTCAACTCAGCCAAAAATCCCAGTTCTCAAGGATAGAAATAATCAAGGTCTTGATTTTTACATAATTAGTAATACTTCCCTTCAGTTACATATATAAGTAGTATTCCCCCTCCATTTGTCCTACAGAGTATCTCTTAATGCTGTTTAAATATAGTAGTGATTTTCTTTTCCATTCTTTGAGAAATAACCCATACAAAATTAGTCTTTCCAAGGGAATTTTATGACTGTAGGACACTGTCAAGTCCAATATACAAACTCTAATTAAGATACCACGTAATGAATACAAAGGAAAAAAAAAAAGACTTTGAAGGATGTTATTGGTTCTAAACATAAGAGGGAAAAGATAAACATTAAAATATCCTAAGTAGCCTGTATTATCAACAAGTTGCTTCTAGTTTGGGAGAAATAAGTTCTTACTGCACTTAGCAGATAGCTGCTGAGACTGCTGCTTGGCCTCCCTTGGTGAGATGGGGGGTTGGGGGCTATACAGCTTTGACACTTTAAAGTTGCTGATATTATCAGGATAGTTCAGACCTAATTTATTTGGGCTGATTCCTCATGGTTGGAGAAGTTGAGCATCCTGGTCTAGCCCTCCTTAGGGAGAGAAGGGTCGGATAAAACTTCAGCTAGATGAACAGAAAAACTAGACTGGGTGATGGGAAGCTTTTGGGAGAAAAGCTTCCTGTAATAATTATATCCCATTTTTATTATATGAGTTTATAGATTGCAAAACACTTTTTTTCCCCAAATATGTTTATTTTTTCAGTGTTACAAGATTAATTGTTCACGCACCACACCCAGTGCTCCATGCAATACATGCCCTTCTCAGTACCCACCACCAGGCTCGCCCAACCCCTCACCCCCGCCCCTGCAAAACACTTTCATATGTTGTTTCATTTCATCTTCTCAAAAGCCCTGTGATTCATTTTCATTCATTTTTATGGATGAATAAATTGCAGCTCAGGGAGGTTAAGCAATTTGCCTGAATGACGTGGCTAATACTCCAGTCCTAGATTTCTGTCCTACTTCACTGCTCATTCACGCGCACTGAGATTGTTGCTGAATCATGTGCTAGAAACAGGACAGGAGACCCAGTCATGTGCTCGTACAGAGAACTAGTCACTGGGTTGAGAAGTGTATTGAGAATGCAACTAGATGAAAATATGGGATAATCAGTGGCATTTAAGTGTAGATTAGGTTAGGCCTGTTGATTGCTTTTTGTTTTTTTAAATCTCCATGATGAGGTCTTACAGTTCTCAGGGAGATGGATGATGAGTTCTGGAGGACTCCAGTCCAGTCATGGTAGAGTAATTGTAATCTGTTCTGAAGGCCTTTGGAATTGGGCTTGCATGGTCAGTAAAGGCCTTACTTAGCCTTCTGTTTCTTTGGAGAATGAGTTAATATAATGAGAGCTTAGTAATTTTTTATAAAACTTAAATTGGCGTAACACTTCAGATTTTATTTATTTATTTTTTTCAGTTGACAACAATCTTCTGAAATGAGCAAATACCATCATCCTTAGTTTTGAGAGAACTAAACCAAGGCCTCTTGGACAAAGGGGTTGTAACAGTTACCTTAGGTTTATCCTATAGACCAGCTTTTAATTTTATTAAATTGTGATGAGGAGGGGCACCTAGGTGGCACCTAGATGACTCAGTCGTTAAGCATCTGCCTTCAGCTTGGGTCATGATCCCGGGGTCCTGGGGTCGAGCCCCCACATGAGGCTCCCTGCTCAGTGGGAAGCCTGCTTCTCCCCCTCTCTCTCCCCCAGCTTGTGTTCCCTCTCTCGCTGTCTCTCTCTCTCTGTCAAATAAATAAATAAAATCTTAAAAAAATTTTTTTTGATGATTAGTTTTCTCTGTAAGGACTGCATTATATTAGGCGGTAGAGGCAGGATTAGAACTGAGGTCCAACATTGCTGTAGTATTCTGGACCTCAGTCAGTTATTGGTGCCACTGCCTTCATCAGGACTTGATGAGAAATGATCTGGCTTCTAGTTAGCTTCTGGACTTTTACATATAATGGAATCACAATGTATTGTACTTTATTAAAAGAGATTCTTTTGAAAACCGTGCTTTCCTACGGGATGGGACAGTTTAAGACATCTATCCCCTGTTTGGACTATTTTCCTCACTGGTGTTCATTAAATACAATAAAAAAATGAAACCAGGTGATAATAGTAGTAAAACTGAGTAGCTAGCTGATATTCAGAACAACTAAATAGACAAAATTGAAGGTCCTGGGTCTTAAGGGCTTATGTCCCTGGTCATGGTGCTTTAATAAATAATAGTTTTATTCTTGCATTTATTGAATAAGGTTTTCTTCCTAGCTTTAGAAATATACAGATAGGATATTTATGAATTTAAAAAATAAAATCCAAATTAAAATGTTCTTTTATTCTCAATTTTTAAAACATGGATCTAAGGACCTCTCAAAAGATTAATAATTTCTCACTCAAGTTTGTTTTTAACCTTTGAAAAACCAAAATAGACTCTGAAGGTAGCTATAATTTTTACTTGGTAAATGCATTTTTTCCTTATTCTTCAAGTATTTCGTATTTTTTATATTTACTGTGGTAATTAGATAGTAATTTTCAAAATGCATTGCCAACTTAAAGCCCTATTTATCTTTTAAATTGTCAATCGCTTTGTACATATAATTACATGGAAGGTGTACCCTTATATGATTAAATAATTAAAATTGCAAGCTTTGTTAAAAGGAAGAAAAAGTTAGTGTTTATTCCAGTTTTATTTTTTACATATATCTTTCTGTCTTTGTCAGTCCTCTTTGGATCGAGTGGTCCAGTCTATTTTCTTTATACTTGGGTTTCAACCCAAGTTTGCCTTTGGAGTCCATTTTCTTTCCCATCTACTTTACTTTTACTACACTGCAGAGAAAGAGACTGTGTGAAACTGAGTATATAATTGCGTTCACTGGCATAAAACTGTTATCATCCATTGTTCATGTCCTTTTTTTTTCCCCAGAACCCAGATTATCTTCAGTATTCTGTCAATACAGCCCTTTGCAATTTAAACTCAGTGGTACATAAAGAAGATGATGAATCCAAAATGATGGACACTGTATGATTTGGTTAAGACTGCTGAGGCCAAGTGCTATTTTGTTACAAGAAAGGAAGAACTTGGCTATTTTCTTGACACTTTCATGGGTGCTGCACTTTATTTTTGTTCGGTTTTGATGGGAGGGGAAAAAAGAGTACTGAAACGTTTTGTAATTTTTTTTATGTGCTGCTAGGTTTTTTGATTTATTATTATTTTTTTTGGAAGAGTGGTACCGTATGTTGCAGGAAGTCAAACTGGACTTTTTTTTTTTTTCTTCTTGGCTACTAAATTTGCCTTTAATCTTATTGTTCTCAGTTTTGGAATCAAAGTATGAAAATCTGCACAAATGCAATGTTTACAAGAACTGGTTGATTCTAGGAGGCATCTGCTACAGTCTCTTTTTATGTGGATATGTACATGTCCTACTCTACAAAAATGATTAAAGATAAAAATGTACTTGTATCCTACTGCAAATTTCGCTGTCAGGTCTGGTGTTGCATCATAGTAAAAGCAATAAATCAGTAGTTGATAATCTACTAAATAAGCTGGGTGGTAAAAATTAAAACAAAGTGTTTCCCTTTAAAATAATACTACATTTGTATTTTCGACACCATCAGTTAAATCCTTGACCTTAATATCATTTTTATATAGATACTGACTTTATCCCCATGTATTCTCAAAACTGCATTACTTAGAAGTTAATTTTACTCTGTTGACTTTTTAATATTAAGGGTTATAGTAATATAAAAAGTGATAAAG
Source organism: Procyon lotor (assembly GCA_028646535.1). Classification (NCBI taxonomy): domain Eukaryota; kingdom Metazoa; phylum Chordata; class Mammalia; order Carnivora; family Procyonidae; genus Procyon; species Procyon lotor. Next base: position 4,152,231 of record CM053615.1, on the reverse strand, counting down.
CTAATATAGATTTTTTTTTTTAAATAAGATCAAGTTCAAACTCACTCCTAATTTCTTTACTTGACATAGTGTGGGATCTCTCAGGGAGCAAGTTTTTAAAAGAATACTAATGGCCTGTAAGAACAAATAGGAAGCATAATCTGATATTTTAAATCATGGTTGGTTGTTTTATTCTGCTGTAGCCCAAGGACTTTTTTTAAAGACAGGAGAAATCTTGAAGACCCAACTGCCTCGAGCTGCCAACTCCTTACTTCTAAGAATTTGGTGATCCTTGTCGGTAATGATGGCTTTTACTACATTTGTAATTTCTGTCCTTAGGTCAGTTACCATAGAATGCTTCTGAGCTTTACTATTTCCTATAGAATTCATTTCAGATGTGCCAGGTATTTGAGTATTCGTTTGGAATTAGATGACAGTGCTAATTATGCTATCCTTATTATTGAGGATTCATCTTCTGACTTAGGGGAACATGGGCTTTGGTGTGTATTGGGTATAGTCTTTGGCTCAGTCCCATTGAGAGTAGCAGCACACATTTGGAAGTTGGCTCACTGGGATTGGGAGTACATGTCTCAATTTGAGAAACCAAATAATGCTAAGGGACCCACACGGCGATCAGACCTGTGACCGTGGCCTCATTTGCACCTTGTTGTTAACTGAGGTGATAAGGCACATGATTCCCATAGAAATGGACTGGAATTATTGAATCATACTTCTGTAACATCACAATCTTCCTGGTTTTCAGAATAAAACTCTTTTTTGTGCTTTTGATAAAAATATATACTCTATAATAAAATGTTTGACTGATTTATATGGTAGCATTCATCAGCCTGTAATTTTTTTTAACTAATGACCTAGTTATAGAAGGTTTGTTTTTGTTTTGTTTTCCTGTTCTGGAGTAATAAGCTCTTGTTTTTCCCTTCCTGTCAAACAGAGATTGGACACAGGAGTGAAATCCCTGATTTCACAGAAATGTTACTGGAGACATTACTTTCCATTCTTCAACTTCACCTTTCCCCAGGGTCTTCCCGGAAGCACCCAAATTGTTTTGAATCTCCTTTGCCTTCTTTAATTTAGAGGTATTAATGACCAGGTACTGGGAGGAAAGAATTGACCAACAAACTTTGAGTAAAACTACTCCTGAAGGGTTTTTTGGTTGTGTTCTCTGAAACAGAAATTATTGAAGAGCTATTTAAGATGTGGCTATATTTTTTTACTTTCAGAGGAGAGTGTTCTGTGTTCTGTATGTACATGCGATTGAGTTTACTCTGGGAGCCCGACCAATGCCATGATTTGCCCTTAGAGACTCTGACATATTTAGCAGTACTTTAGTACTAATAACAGTAAATTGACATCCTTTTTATTTTTGTTTATTTTTCTTTAGTGCTAAGAACTACTCCTTTTAGAAAAATGTCCTCTTTTCTGTTTCTTAGCAAATAATAAGAGTCTCGCACTAAGGAAAGGGCTAATTAATATTTCAGATTGAATTTTGCTGGGCTGTCCAGACAGATGAAATGTCCCAACAGATGAATGAAACATCTTTGACATCAGAGTATCCATCAAAGATTCTCATTTCATTTGCTAAAATTCATCTTCTAATAAAAGAATTTTTTTTAAATTAAGTAGCTACCACTTCATTTATTGCCTGTTAACTCATGTCTCCCTCTGTCAAATAAATAAAATCTTAAAAAAAAAATACTGATCTGAAATTCTTCTCTAGGAGTTAGACGGGCAACATTCTCATCCAGTTATACCATTAGTGGGCTCTTTCCAGTTTTGCATACGCTCATTAATGTCCTATAACCTCTCTTGAGGAAAATTGGTTGTTCTTTTAGATTAACATTCCTGTCCTCATTTTAAGTGAATTAACATGCTGACCAAAGAACATGAGTCTGGTGTACAGGATGGGAAAATTGATTGTGGGTTTAGGCAGAGTGATCCTGAAGTTAACCTTGGGGCATTTTCAGAGAAAAATAAGATGTCAATATACTGTTCTCAAGATCCATCCTGTATTTCAGTTCTTAAATTGATGTGGGACAGAGATGTATTTGTCAGATTTAAGGTCAGGCGTTCGTTTCAGCTTTGTCACTATATCATATGCATTTTAAAAATTCCTAAAATCCTTTGCACCCATTTCTCACCTGTAATAGATACTGTGTACCATTTCACAGGTCTCTGAGAAGCAGGCTCATGGAATAAGTATTTGCTTGCTTACTACGTAAGATGATGGGGGGATGGTTACAAAAATTAATAAACACTGATTATGAATCACTTAGCATCAATGATGAAGTCAAAACCATTTTCATAAGCGTTGCAGAATTAGACTTGAAGTTTTTTCTGAGTATGAAAATGATAAAAATTCTTGCATCTTTCACTTGGTTTCTTAAAACAGCATGATTTTCAAATTCCTAAGAGTCCTTTGGTAAAATACGAAACATCACCAAATTGATTTACTTTGATAAAACCCTTCCGAAGTGCGATTTGGCGTAACAGTTTACTCAGTGCAAATCTGTGGAAAACTGTGGTCATTATTGAGTTAAAACAAAAACACCAAACAGAGTGGGGTATGCCCTCCACAAAGCATATTGGCTTTTACAGTATTTTAAAATTTTTAAACTACTAACTTCCACAATCAAAATCTCGAGTTGCAAAACTAAGAAAGCTATTTCTTTTGTCAATGAGAAGACACAACTTATATGTTTTAAAATACAAATTTATTCTTGCTGTTGGTTGCAGGTATTACAACAATTTAACCTTCGGCCTATAATTACCATGATTTGTTGTTAACATGGGTAAGTTTTGTGGGGTGTTTTTTTTTTTTTTTTGCATTTTTTTTTTTAATTATTTATTTGACAGGGAGAGAGAGATCACAAGTAGGCAGAGAGAGAGGGGGAAGCAGGCTCCCCGCTGAGCAGAGAGCCCGATGCGGGGCTCGATCCTAGGACGCTGGGATCATGACCTGAACCGAAGACAGAAGCTTTAACCCACTGAGCCACCCAGGTGCCCCAACATGGGTAAGTTTTGTAACCAACTATGGAGACATGCCATTGTCAGTACCTGGGGGAGAAGTAGCTGTGCGCTGGGGCTCAGAAACTTGAATTCATCAACCTGTTTCAAATGAAATTAGGAAAATTTGTGGATGGTACTGCCAGTTTGCATTTCCCACAGCACATTCTGTTTATGGGAAGTGTGCCAAAGTAACTGGTACTCTGGAAAGTAGGGGAATAGGTAAGGGGCTGTTCTCCTTAGCCTGTAAGGATGGTGGCTCCTCCTAGCCGTGGCACTCAGCTCTGGACAGATTTCCACGTGGCACCTAAATCATCATCATGGCCATTGAGCAGGATGAGCTCCTCAGCAATGACAGCCTTCATCAGAATGGTCTGACAACAACTCATTCAGCATAAAACAAGTTTTTATTTGCTTTAGTAAAGGAAAAAATAGTGCAGGCATTACCCAAAGTAATGGATGAATGTGCATAACTTTGGGTGAAGTGTTTTGGGAGGAGGGTGGGAACGGTCACAGGGAAGAAGTCTTTAGTTTTCATAGCCATGTTCTTCCACCCCTCCTCCTCTTGATTACCAGATCTGCGTGTGAAGAAGGCCAGTAGGCCTGCAATCTCATAGCAGGAGATACAGCTTGGAATGCAGCCAGCCTATGTTCTGTTGGAAGACAGTTATTAGAAAGCAGTCATCAGTTCAGAAGCCAGGGGAACATGAGGGCAGCAGAGCAGAGAGTGGGATGGAGCGGGCCCTGTGGGGTACTGGAGACAAAGTAACACCCACAGTTCTCAAGTGTAATTTTATTGTAGTAATTAATAATCATGTATGCCTGGTAGCCCAGCAATAGTTCATGAATTTACTAGTTTACAACAGTTTTAGAAAGCACATTAACATTCAAATAAGGCATTACAGAAAGTTCCGTAAAGAATTAAAATGTGCCCTATAATCTTTTTTTTCTGAAAGGACCAAAGCCTTGGTCCTTTCAGAAAGATCAACATTAAATTTTTAAAAACCAAAAGGAAAGTTCTCCCTCTCCCCCTCTCCCCCAAATACATAAAGAACCACTTGCTGGCATTTTATCTTAAGTGCCCGGGATAACATGGGCCAGACATTCAAAGGCAGTTATTAACAGCTTGTACGAGTACTTGTCGCATTGGATTTAGCACCAAGTAAAGAAAGAGTAAATAGGCCAGTGAAGATGTAGTTGGGTTTCTCCTCCACCTCTCCTGGCCCCACTCTTCCTACCAGGCCACAGGACAGAAGCCTGCATCCTTGTTGCCCAACTAAGAAAGCAAGTCATCTTCACTTTTAAATGGCTATTTAACATACCACACAGGCAGAGGTCTCCCTGCCAGAGGTTGAGCTGGCAGGGAAGGCGAGCAGGTTATCTACTGCTTTGATTAGGAAAAGGATTAGTAAATCCTTTTAATTGCTACTGATTTGACTAGTTTACTAATTCTGATGGTTTACTAATTGTTACCTTTGTCAAGGGAATTCTCCCCAGGTGTACCTGATGTGTTTCCACTTCCTGAAGACCGAGAATGCTTACTTTACTTAGGGACATGGGTTTCCTTTTCTTTTCTTTTCATACTTTGTTACTCAACACTCATCAGATCTTACACAGGATCACAGGATCAAAAAGAGAAACGGGCAAGTAGATCCTAAAGCATGTATTTCTTAACCTGAGAATTCTTCTATATGCTGATTTAATATAACTTTATACCAAACTGAAAATTCTGAGTAAACTGAAGGTTTAACAACACAATAAATACAGTATATATGACTAAGCTTCTTAGTTTCTTAGTGTAAAGGCAGCAGTGAATTTGGATCCTGAAACTAATCTGCATATCTAGTTGCTTATTTTCTGGAATTGACAGACAGTGTCTCACAAAACCATGTACCACAGTGCTAACGATGCTGGGTTTTTTGGCATCAGTTTACACACATTTCTCTAATGAGATGCTTTACCAAGTGACATGAAATTTTTTTTAGCTTTTCCAGAAAAATAAAATTTTTATCAACCACTTTCCTGAACAAAAGTTACATTACTACCAGTTGCTCTTTTAATTATGCTTTAGAAGACTTTTCCAAAGTTAAGACATCTGATGTTTTTTTAATTGCACACCCATAGAAGATACTGGGTAAAATACACTAGCCCAAAAGATGAATCTTAGTATCAGACTCATTTGACACATCCTTAGTTTCCAGAATAAAATCAGTGGAAATGAAGCTGATATAAATGTCAAAGAATTCATACATGCCAGTCTCAGAACAAGGAGCTTCTAAATGCACAGGTGAGGAATCCCTGCCCGTCTTACTGGTCATGTGAACTTTTCCTCATGGAGTAACTGATGCTTTCTGGTTTATGTGTGGAACTTTTGTTTGAAGGAAAGCATAGACATAGGGCCAGATCTTGTCGGTTTCTGTTCCAGAGAAGGTTTCCAACACCCCCTTTTTCCTAAAGATGACCAAAAAAAAAACAAAACAAAACCAGGTCTGACTCTTTCTTATGAGCTTTTTCAGAGTGATCCTCCCCCCCCCCCCCAGGAGAAACTTTATTCAAATCTTGGGTCATATTAGAATACTTCCAAAATCAAACAGAGTATTGGTCACATGTTTAACTAGAAAGACAAGGCAAAGTGTCAGAAACAAAACAAAAAATCTGAAGGCCTTATTGCTAACAAAGCCATCCCCTAAGTAGCATCATATCATATACTTATAAACCTATACTTTTCTATTTTAATTTTTTTAAAAGAGTGATTTTTATTTTTTATCTTTTTAAAGATTTTATTTATTTTGACAGAGAGCACAAGTAGGCAGAGAGGCAGGCAGAGGGAGAAGGAGAAGCAGCTCTCTGCTGAGCAGGGAGCCCGATGTGGGGCTCGATCCCAGGACCCTGAGATCATGACCTGAGCCGAAACCGAGTCTGACGCTTAATCGACTGAGCCACCCAGGCGCCCCAACAGTGGGAGTTACTTAAAGTTAAGTCTTAACTCTGGCAAATTTTATAAGGTATCATAGAGGAATGCTTTTATCCTGAGGGAAGCTTCTGAAAATCAAGTGAAAGGTTGCAGAGCAAGGACTGATTCTGTTTGGTTTCTTCGGGTGCTCTTAGGCACACTTAAAGACACTGTGTGTGAGTTGGGGGAGGACGGCAAGCAGGAGGAATGCCAGAAGCTCTGGAGAGAGTGTGTGTGTTCTGATAAGCAGCCCTGGGATTCTGATCCTTCTCACCACCTTATCCCCAGGGGTAGAGACATTGGCAGCTGGTGTGGCACCAACCCATACCAGTCTGCCTAAGGAAAAATGGAGAAACACAACAGGAAACACCATTAAAACGTTTTTATTACCATTTCCCTCAAAATTCGAAAGAGGAAAAAAATAAAGCTAGGCTAAAAGCAGGAAGCATAATCAAGTATAAGGAAGTGGTCTTGCCAGGAGGTAAGCAGACAAAGCCTAGGGTGTCTGACGGGCCCCGGCTTTGGAAGCCTAACAGTCTGGAGATCCGGGCTGTTACTACTTCTCAGTAAAATAAGGAATCTGAGCTTTAGAAAGGATTATGTGAGCTATTATATTTAAAACATTGAGCATGTGCTCAATAAGTAAGTGCTCCTATTTTTCAAGTGACCATTTCCGTAAGCCACAGGACACAAGGAAAACTAAAATCTAGGTTTACCATTGCCAAGCCAATGCCTTTCTCGACTGATCACAGACCATGCTTACTGAGACCCCTAAATCCCCATCATTTTTTTTTAAAACTCTCCTCCTCCAACCCCCATGTGGGGTTTGAACTCAGGACCCAGAGATCAAGAGTCCTGTATGCTCCACCCACTGAGCCAGCCAGGCGCCCCTCACATCATCATTTTTTTTTTAATATTTTATTATTTATTTGACAGAGATCACAAGCAGGCAGAGAGGCAGGCAGAGAGAAAGAGGGAAGCAGGCTCCCCGCTGAGCAGAGAGCCCGATGTGGGGCTCGATCCGAAGACCCTGAGATCATTTTATTTTATTTTATTTTATTTACTGTCAGTATATTAAACTCACAATGCTGATTACCACTGAAATCGTTGCAAATACCACTTTCAGTTTTTGAGTAAGCCCAGCCCTAGCTCCACATACGGGAGTTGAGAAGGAAAAGCCTCAGTTCACGGCAAGAGGGGGTAAAAGCTGGAAGCCTGGATAGACTAGGGTTTCTCCTGGGGCGCCTGGGTGGCTGAGACGGTTACGTGTCTGCCTTCAGCTCAGGTCATGGTCCCAGGGTCCCGGGATGGAGTCCTGTGTCAGGGTCCCTGCTCCGCGGGGTGTCTGCTTCTCCCTCTGCCCCTCCCTCCCCCTGCTCGTGCTCTTTCTCAAACAAAATCTTAAAAAAAAAAAAAAGGAAAAGAAAAAAGACCAGGGTATCTCCTTAGATATGGGATATGGACCCAGATCATAATGCTTCCTCTGTGCAGCCTTCCCCACTCCCCTCCCCACTTCTGGACAGAAGTCACCCCTATTTCTGCTGCGTGAGCTGGTTACCTCTATGAATAGCCTTGCAGTGTTCTTATCAGCCCAGCAACAATGCACTCTCTCCCTTGTGTTTACTTTCGAGTGAGTAACAAAACCACATTTGGGAAACACCACTTTCACCAAACCCTGTGAGTGTGTGGAACTCTCCCCACTCTCTAGCTTCCAGGACGGACGTGATCAGAGTGAATGGGGGCCGACTCCAGACTCTTCCTGGCAAAGAGGCCCTCCTTTCTGCTCGGAAGCTGAGCTAGTTAAGAGACGAGCTGGGGTGCTGGGGGGCTCACCCAGGGGACAGCCCAACCGAGACTGAAGCCAACACAGAAAAGGAGCTGACCATGACCGAGGCCTGAGCACGCTGTCTGAACACTTGGACCCAGGATCTACCTTTGGACTTTGTAGTTAGAATAAGTAAAGCTTTGCTGAAGTCAGTGTGAATGAGGTTCCTGATTGATAGAAACACATATCCCGTGGTACGGAAACTATGATTTACCCAGCTCTCTGCCTCATCCACATAGAGCAGGTGCAATTTCCTAGGGCCTGGCCTTGACCCAAGTGGTCCCGTGTCCGCAGAGTAAATAAAAACCTCAACTACCACCCAGTGATTTATGGCTGCTGGGGCTGCAGTAAGCCTTTATGTGGATTCTCTCAATCCCCTTTACAGCCCTACAGAGTAGGAACTATTTAATACTGCTCTGACTTAACAAATGACAGACCTGTGGCACAAAGGTTGAAGGAAGACCAGGCCCAGGACCACACACACAGCTGGTCCCCTGCAGAGCCGAGCTCATCACAGAAACCACCAAGTCACAGTAACAGCCGCTGGAGAAAGTTAACTCCCAAGTCCCTTGTAATTTCACCGTCCAGAAAGAACTACCCTAGGACAGTTTGGAGACGATGGCTTCAGAGATCACGGCGTGCGTGACCCATTGCACCACCACCAGAAGCAGCCAACGATGACACAGCGTTCCCTCTGCGTCGGACCCAGTTCGAGGAGTCACTCCTGGAAGCGCCCTCTTTCCACCCTCTGTCCTTGCCCCCAGTTAAGCAAGAGGTTAAGACCGAGTTAGCCAAAAATGAGCTGGGATTTGAACTCAGGCCGTCAGGACCCTGGACCTGCTCCAACCACAACACTGGGCTCTCTTGACACAAAATCACTGTTCAGTTAGTGAATGTTATGAAGGGAAAGGGGATGCAATCACTCCGTGAGCAGAGGGCAAGACTGAGTAAGCGGACCGCACTGAGCCAAATATTTATTCACCATAGTTCCCATATTTGTTGTGGGATATGAATTCCCTAACGAGCAGACAAAACTGTGCTCAAATAAAAGCTTTTAAGCACTATTAGCCAAATAAAGGATGTGAGGCTACATTGCCACCTGAGGCTTGGCACCCGCTAATGGCACGGGCGGCACATTAGCAGACTGGCCTCCCCACCATCCACGGCAGCCCTCTCTCCACCCGACCGCAGACTTTGGGGGGACGCCCCATTCCAGGGGGCCACCAACCAGCCCATTCCCTCCCAGCCAGGAGCTGGTTCCAGGACGGGCAGTAACTAGGTCTACAACAGTCAGTGGAGGTATGCCCTGCCCAAGGGGGCTGGTTCATGTCGGGGCCACCTTTGAGACGTGTGGGGCTTTGGTTCACTTGGGGGGAAGGCTGACCCCTCCGCCTCCCATGAAGGAGGACGCCCCATCTGTTCCTGGCAACTGTGTGCAACCCGGGAGGGAGTCTAAGGACACGGCCAATGCAAAGCTGAAAGTATGGCAAAACTCTGATCAAACCCACTGGTGACTGAAGCCCCATCTACCTTCTGGAATGACTCTGCTACATAAGCTAATACATTTCCCGTACCGTTTAAACCAATTTGAACTGATCTTCTGGTATTTCTACCAGCTTCTGCAGCATTTCAGCTGCAAAGCACGGATAATCGAAATCTGACTCAGTGCTTCCTCATGTAAGAGCAGTTCTAAAAAGCGACAAACTCACTGATAATATTCCAGGACCGGCTGTGTTTGGACTTCGTAAGCCTTCAGTCTCTTGACAACTGTCTCTGGCTTGTCATCATCACGCTGAATGAGAGGCTCGCCGGTCAGGTCATCAATGCCCTAAACAGGAGTTACAAGAGGCTGGGATCAAACGTCTCATCTGCGAAGCATATTTTTAGACATCTCTCTGCAGGCACCAAACACAAAAGTGTGCTTTTAAGTCAACAGAATCAAATCCAAACACATTGCCACGCAGAGCCTCGAGAGCCCCCGGTCATCGCCAGTATCAGTCCTTAGAGTTAAAAGGTTTCCTACAAGCAGCCTCTCAATAATTTCATATATATACGAGATGACTCAGCGAAAGCCTGGGAATCCCGACTGTAACCCCTCAATGAGCCACAGACGTCACTAATCCTTCTTACCCCAACTCCTAACACACTCCCCGGCATGGAGTAGGAAATCCGTAAATGCTTCTGAATGAGTAACAAACCCCCACTGTTCGCGCAGATTCCTTGACCAACAAGGTGAGTCCGGCACTCATCCACGGCACCACGTGACCTGAGAACATTCCCCCAGGGGCAGACATCATAACAGGTCTGTGAGGACAAGAGGAGTCAGAGGATGTCTGTGCCACCACGGGGACTCACCACAGCTTTGGGAGGGTTGAATTCGATGTTGTAGACGCGGCCACTGGCTGGATGAATCCAGCGAGCGGTGAGACGCTGCTTGATGACCTCAAAGGGCACGTTCAGATTAATCACTGTGTCTATCTGATAAGCTCTATCCAGGGCCTCTGCCTGTGGGAGTGTCCTTGGAAAACCTTTACAAATTAAAAAAGAAGAAAGAAGGAAGGTTGGGAGGGGGGAAAAAGAAAGAGAACTACTTAATGATGAACAATCTGAAAAGAAGCAGTAATACCGGGCAGGCGGATCAGAGCTGAGGGCAACTGTGACAGTGGTTAATGTGATGCATCGATTTGACTGAACCAACGGGGTGCCTGGATACTGGTCAGACATTATCTGGGGTCCGGGAGACTGTTTTTGGGTGACAGTGACATTTAAATCGGGAGACTGAGTAAAGCGGATTGTTCTCCCGGCTGTGGCTGGGCCTCCCCTAATCAAGGGAAGGCTGAACAGACCGGAAGGGACGACCCTCCCCCCACTAAGGGGGCGATCCCCCTGCCTCACTGCCCTGGAGCGGAGACTCTGGCTTCTCCCCACCTCGGACTCAAACGGAAGCCAGCTCCTCCTGGGCTTCAGACTGGAGCCCGACTGACCACCCATCAGTTTTCTGGGTCTCCAGCTTTCGCTCTCACCCTGAAGATCTTGGGACCTGTGGGCCTCCATCATCCTGGGAGCCAATTCCTCAAAATAAATACACCTCTCTTTCCTCAAAAACTAAAAATCAATCTCTCCTCCGGGATCGCGCCACACCTCTTGGCTGGGGAAAGTTTAGAGCTGATTGCAAATTATTTTCCATCCTTCCTTCTCCCTCCTCATGAAACATTCTCAGAGGAGGGTGAAGGAACGAGTCACATCTGAAGGGAGTGTGGGAATTGTGCGGTCCACTTCTGCCTTTCCCTTCAGATGAAGAAGCAGGCCCAGAGAAAATGAGTGGCCCGAGGCCTCAGGGGGGTGAATGGCGGCACTCACGACCCCAGCCACCAGAGGTGTGTCGGTAGCCCGTGAAATGCTCCTTCTCCACCCGCGCTCATCATCCCAAACAGCTGAGATGCTCTACCACCACCTACCGTCCAACAGCCAGCTGTGCTCCGCGAGGTTCTTCAGCTCATGAAGGGCCAGCCGAGTCATGACATCATCTGGGATGAGCTTCCCTTGGTCAATGAAAGTCTTGGCTAACACACCAATTTCTACAGCAGAGGAGGGAGGGAAAAACCTATCAGCAAGTGTGTTTGTTTCACACCATTCCAGGCTCCTGGGAAACCACCAGCCTAGAGAGGACCTCCGGATGGCACCATCATACAAAAATGAGCCTTATCAGCTTTTGTGATAAAAACAGAAGTTACAAAGCAATCTATACCTATTTCAAATTCCCCGTTTATAAAACTATGTAAATGCAAACGTAGAGACAGTAAAAATAATGGAAAGCTACAAACGCCGGGTTAATAGCTGTCATTTCTGTGTGACAGAAGTGATTTTTTTACTCTAACTGCACTATTCTTTATTATGGTAAATTTTCTAATCAGGAAAAATGTACAGGATACAAGAAATTATTTTCTTTTTAAGTAAGGACCTGAAATAATCATTATTTATAAGTGGCTCAGTGTAAGTGCTGGCTCTCATGTTACTGTAGAGCTTCTTCTAATCCTCTAAAACAAACAGACACAGCTGTCACAATTCAATTTTTGGCCAGATTAGCACAGTGTTCATATTGTTTTACTAAATGCCCTGGAAAAGATTTAATGGACAATTTAAAAGTATTACCCATAATTTGATGTCACTCTTACACAACAATATTTGGATTTGTTCATTAGTTTTCACCAAACTATTTATACTGTATACAATAGGAATTGTAATACTATTGCAATCTGTGTGTATATAGGGTTTTTGTTTTCTTTTTCTTAAATAAGCTCCACACCCAAAGAGGGGGTTGAACTCAAGACTCCAAGGTCAAAAGCCACACACTCTACCAACTGAGCTAGCCAGGTGATCCTGTGTATGTATACTTTTCTTTTCTTTTTTCACTTAGCATTATTTTGTAAATACTATTCAGTGATTTCATATAGTCATTTTTGGTTAACTATGTAACACTCCATCAACATATACCCAAGTTTGATATATAAAACATTATCACAGCAGGATTGTTGGACATTTAAATAATCTAAATTGGTCTTGGTTTTGCCCTACTACTGCTACTTTTGAGGCTCTTAACACCCTTCCTTTTCTTCCTTTTTCTGTTTTTTGAATTATTTCTGACGGATAACTTCTCAGGAGTCAGATTAAAAGGCCAAAGTATATGACTGTTTCCATAACTCTTGGTATAAACTGCCATACTGACTTCAGAACAGATACTAAATTGTCATATGCATGAAACGTTAGGTTTTCACTAAGCACATTAACTGCACGGAATTGATGGGTGTGTGGCCAGGGGTCACAGACTGCATCGGGAAGAAGGCCTGATTCCCAGGACAGCACTCAGGAGCCTTTCAATACAACACCCCACTGTAAAGGAGCACATATTTCATATGTGTGCACCTCTCTGTCGCTTTGACCAGGCTCTGACCACTGCTCTGGGGACGCAGAGGTCAGCCTCATCACCACTGTTTGAGGAAAAACATGTAAAAACTTGCACTGCTTCAGGGCTGAGTCCCTAAAACTGGGATTGGCCCCTTTGCTCACCTCGCACTCTTGGGCCAAGCCCTCATGTAAGCCCTCAACTAATGACATCAAATGGATTGAGAGGATGGGGCTCATTTTAAAAGTTCTGAATTTCATCGGTATAAGAAGAGCATTAAGAAAAAGATCATCTGATCTTGGGGCACCTGGGTGGCTCAGTGGGTTAAAGCCTCTGCCTTCGGCTCAGGTCATGATCCCAGGGTCCTGGGATCAAGCCCCACATGGGGCTCTCTGCGCAGCAGGGAGCCTGCTTCCTGCCTCTCCCTCTGCCTGCCTCTCTGCCTACTGGTGATCTGTCTTTCAAATAAATAAATAAAATCTTAAAAAAAAAAAAGATCATCTGATCTTGCCACTTCTGCTCAACATTGTATCAGAGATCCTCCCCAGGGCCCTTAGTCCAGGCAAAGAAATTAAAGGCATCCAGAAAAAAAAAAAATTAAAGTCATCCAGAAACAAAGAAGTAAAACTATCCCTATTTGCAGATGAGATGATCCTCTGTACAGAAAATCCTAAAGCATCCCTAAAATAACTGTTAGAACTCATGAGTTCAGCAAAGTTGCAGGAACAAGTTCAATATACAAAAAATTTAGCTTTGAACAGCCTGAAAAATAAAATTAAGAGAACAATTCCATTCACAATTACATCAGAATATAAAAATAAAAAGCTTAGCAATACATTTTTAAAAGGTGAAAAATGGACCATCTGAAAACTCCAACATTGTCAAAAGAAATTAAAGACCTAATTAAATGGAGAAACATTTCACATTCATGGATTAGAAAAGTTAATATTAAGATGGAAGTAGTCTCAGAACACCTGGGTGGCTCAGTTAGTTAAGCATCTGCCTTTGGCTCAGGTACTGATCCCAGGGTCCTGGGATCCAGTCCTGCATTGGGCTCTTTGCTCAGTGGGGAGTCTGCTTCTCCCTTTGCCTCTGCCTGCTGCTCCCCCTGCCTATGCACTCTCTCTCTCTCTCTCCTCTGAGACACGTAAATACGTTAAATAGTTAAATAAATAAATAAATAATAAGATGGAAACAGTCTCCAAATATGACTAACAGATTTAAAACAATCCTATCAAAATCCCAGCTGGTGTCTTTGCAGAAACTGAGAAACTGATCCTAAAAGTCATAATGAAAAGCAAGGGACCCAGAAAGCTGAAAGTATCTTGAAAAAGAACAAAGTTGGAGGACACATGCTTTGGATTTCAAAACATCAATCAAGACTGTGCAGTACTTACAGAGCAATAAACATACAGATTAATGGAACAGAATTGAGATTCCAGAAACAACTCCTTATATTTACCATCAATTGGTTTTCGACGAGGATACCAAGACAGTTCAATGGGGGAAAGAAAAGTCTTTTTAACAGATGGTGCTGGGACAACTAGATATCCAGACACAAGAGAATAATGTTGGACCTGTACCTCACACTATATATAAAAATTAATATCAATCACAGACCTTAAGGTAAGAGCTAAAACTATAAAACTCTTTTAAGAGAACAAAGGCATAAATCCTCATGACTATTCATCAGGCAATTGTTTCTTAGACGTGAAGCCAAAAGCACAATCAACAAAAGAAAAAAGAGATGAGCTGGATTCATTAAAATGAAAAACCTTTATGCTTCAAAGAACACCACAAAAGTGAAAAACCAACCCACTGAATGGAAGAAAATGTTTGTAAATCCTTTATCTGATAAGGAACTTGTATTTAGAATATCTAAAGAATTCCTACAAGAACAAAAGACATAATTCTTACACAATAAAAAGACAACCCATTTTTAAAAATGGGCAAAGGATCTGAATGCAAAAAGCAGATATACAAATGGCCAATAAGCGCATGGAAAGATGCTCAACATGACTAGTCATTAAGGAAATACAAATGGAAACCACAATGAGATACCATTTCACACTCACCAGGATGACTATAATCAAAGAGACAGATAATAACAAGAGTTGGCAAGAATGTTCAGAAATGGGGGGCGCCTGGGTGGCTCAGTTGGTTAAGCGGCTGCCTTTGGCTCAGGTCATGATCCCAGGGTCCTAGGATCGAGTCCCACATCGGGCTTCTTGCTCGGCAGGGAACCTGCTTCTCCCTCTGCCTCTGCCTGCCTGCCACTCTGCCTGCTTGTGCTCTCTCTTTCTCTGACAAAGAAATAAAATCTTTAAAAAAAAAAAAAGAATGTTAAGAAATGGAAACCATTTTCTATTGCTGGTAGGGTTTTAAATGCTGTTGCCAAATTGGAAAAATACCGTGGCAGTTTTCAAAATGTTAAAAAGAGTTACCACCTTACCTAGCAACAGCATGCCATGCCAAGGTGTACACACACACACACACACACACACACACACACCCCCAAGACAAATTAAAACAGACATCTACACAGAAACTTAAAAAGCAACCCAGCTTTTCAAATTCACAGATTCTCATGTTCATAAAAATGAAGGTTTGGCGTTTTAGCTTCTTTACAAATAGCCTTTGAAATAAAGAGATTAGAAAATTGTGCCCACTGGGGAGCCTGGGTGGCTCAGTGGGTTAAAGCCTCTGCCTTCGGCTCAGGTCATGATCTCAGGGTCCTGGGATCGAGCCCCACATTAGGCTCCCTTGCTCAATGGGAAGTCTGCTTCTCCCCCTGCCCCTGCCTGCCCCTCCCCTTGCTTGTGCAAAAGCCTGCTCTGTCAAATAAATAAATAAAGCCTTTTATACATAAATTTAAAAAATTAAATATCATTTTTAGGACTGCCTCATGCTGTGTGGCCAGGTTCACAATAAGTGAGAAAAAAGGTTTATGAGCAATCATTTAGAATGCAACAATTTTGTAAATACATACAAATGCAACAGAGAAAGAGGCAAAGAAAAAAGCACCTAAGGCACTAAAGGGTTAATTGTAATTGTTGGGGGGGGTGGAACTATGAGGATATTAATTCTCATGACATGTTTTTCTGCCTTTATAATAAATATACTTTACTATTAGTATCAAAAAACATGAAACAGTATTTTTTAATAAAAGACTACACCAAAAAAAAAAAGACTACACCACTTTTTTGGCTCAATTTTTTGGGAAATATCCAATCCCACTAAAAAACGAAACAAAACACACACACACACACAAGAAGAGAAAAATGAGAATACATTCTCGGTCCTGAGACAGATACAGAACATCTGTAATAACAATCTTCTGACATCTCCCTAAGCTCCATTTTCTGTTTTCTTTGTTAAAGGACTGCTGTTTTTAAAGACCTTTTAAAGAAGGAGCAGACGCCTGGGGTGAGCTGGACCTCTTTCCAAGGGACGCTCTGCTCCCCTCCCCTCGTCTCTCTCCAGCCTCCCTTTCTCCACGTGGAGTCAGAAAGAGAACAGTGGGCCTGTCCCGGGACGTTAAGGATAAACAGAGCATTGTTTCTACATTTTGAAAAAAGTTTACTTCATTGGCTTTCAATTTAATTTTTAACAATGCTTGGGTGAGCCTGGTGGTGGGTATTAAGGAGGGTACGTATTGCATGGAGCACTACGTGTATTACTGGGTGTAGTACAGAAGCAATGAATCTTGAACACTGAAAAAATAAAATTAAATTTTAAAAAATGCTTTAGGTTTTCACAAACCAGTGGAACCTTAACTCACTGCTGAAAGTGTTCTTTAACCACCCAGTGAAACCTCCCTGCTTAGTTATTTTCCAGAGAATCCCTTTCGCATTCTTTAAGCCTTCCCACTTTGTATAAACCTACCCCACCAGGTGCCCGGTTGGAGGTTGCTTATTGTTACCTAACCACTTAAGTATGTTGCATCAAGAACATTTAGCAAGCAGGCCAAACACTTTAACCTTTTGAAGAAGTGTTATCTGACCACAAAATACTGTATACACTCTATGTTTCTTAAAAGATCAATGTTAGAAGAGAAAAATAAAAGCACTCATTTGATAGACTCCGTGCTGAACGAAAGAACTCCAAGAGACAAACTAAAAATATTAAGGTGGTTCTTTTTTTCGCTTACATTTTAAAACAGACAGACACAAAAATAAATAAATAAAAATAAATAAAACAGACAAAAACCCCACCTAAAAAGATCCAGATTCAGCAAATAGAAACCTATACAATCATGAACAGGATGAAATGGATTTTTATGTTCTGGTGTGGAAAAATATCCTAGATATAAAGTGAAAATACGCTGGTGCAGAATATATACATTGTATATTGTGTACTGCATAAAATAAGGGCTAGATATGTGTGTACACAAATACACATTTCTAAAAGGAAACATAAGGTCCTGTTCCCCTGTGAAAAACTGGGGACACAAGAGGGCTTTCCTTCTCATTTCATGTACTTCTGTCCTTTTTCCAATCCTTTTTTCACCTTGTGCAAGCATTACTTCTAAAATTTTTAAAAAGGGGGTTCAAAATGAGTTCTGTTTTGGAAAATAAAGGTCGTGCTCGCTTCGGCAGCACATATACTAAAATTGGAAAATAAAGGTCAACATCTTTTAGGAAAAAAAACCTCATCTTGCTGTTGACTTCTTAAAAACAACTTTTGTGGGACCTTGGCTGGCTCAGTCAGTAAGTGTGAGACTGTTGATCTCTGATCTCCGGGTTGTGAGTTCAAGCCCCACGTTGGGTGTAGGAATCACTTTAAAAACATTTTAAAATCATTTTTAGAAACATTTTAAAAAATAAAAACGGCTTTCTTAACATATAATTTGCTTAACATGAAATTCATCCATTGTATAGAGTTTGCTGAATGGATTTGGTGCTGAGTTTTAAGAATTTATTTGGCATTAAAAAAAAGAATTTATTTGGCATAAAAAAAAATTTATTTGGCATGAAAAACAAAACAGTCTTTCAGATAACTATGCACAAGAATAGTTTTCCTGTGTAAGAAATCTCTAGGGTATCAAAGATCTAAGCCAATTTTGTGATTGCAGCGAGCACAAAAAATAGCCTGGTCTTCAGATTATGGGAGAAAGGGTGAATCCAGAAAACCCCAGCGTATAACCGAAAAAAAAAAAAGGAAGCACAAACCCTTCGGGTCAAACTTCAGCTCTCCAGGTAAAAGGGCGCATGGAGAACACGCTACAGATCCTAAGGGAGCAGCAGCGACTGGACCTGGACGTGCCTCTCAAACAAAGCCAAGCAGTTTAAACTCTGAACTTCGAACTTGTCCTCTCTACTCTTTCCCCCCAATAACCCGCCCAAAGCTGCCCCGGAGCCTGGAGCTTTCGAGGCGCAATTGCTCAGCTGCCTGCCAGCTCCCCTGGGCGGCCGGAGGGGGTGCCGCGACCGCATCCCCGGACCTGCATCCGGGAACCCGCACCCGGGGACCCGCATCCCCGGACCGACATCCCGGGACCGGCATCCCGGGGCCCCACTTTCCCCAGACCCGCACCCCCCACCCCGCAAATCCCAGCCCGGGCGACGGCGCGTCGCACCCCTCCGGCCCCGGCTCCCACCTGTGCCGCGAAGCATGTTGTCTCGGAGCAGGTCCCCGCTGGAGAGGTGCTTCAGCGCGAAGTGTTTGGTGATGCGCGACGACACGGTGCCCTTGCCCGAGCCCGGCGCCCCCATGATCACCGCGCGCAGCAGCCGCGAGGACGCCCCCATGGCCGGAGGGAGCGGCCCCCGGCGCGCGCGCTGGGGACCCCGGCCTGGCTGCGCGCTCGCCCGGCTGCGAGGTGCGGGGCCGGCCGGCAGGCTGCGCAGCGCGCAAAAGGCGGGCGCGGCGCCCGGGCGCTCCCGGAAGTGAGGCGACGGCCACCGCGGCCGCCCCGCCCTCCCCGCCCGCCCCCGGCCTGCTCCGGCGCCAGCCCCGCGGCGCCCCGGCGCCCCCGCCCCAGGCCCTTCCGCGCCTCCCACCGCCGGCCGGCGCCCTCGGCGCCCCCTTCATGCCCGCCCCCCCCACCTCCCGGTCCACCCGGTGCTGCCCGGGCGCTCCCTCGTGCCGCTCCCAAGCCCCGCGCCCCCCTCGCCACCAGTCCCGGGTCACCAGGCGGTCCCCTCCTCCCCCGTGCTGCTGGGCGACCTCTCCTCCAACTCTCTTGCTCTCACGCGGGTTTGTGAGGTACGTTTGTGTCTGTGTGGAATCACAGTGCGTGACCGTGATCGTTCCTCCTCCTGTCCCAGGAGGGGACGGCCGGCTGAAATTCAGCGAGCTGCTCTGCGGCCCATCCCTGGAGGGGTGCCTCTTCCCTCCCAGAATCACACTTGCAGATTCAAAAGGAGCTGTTGCTTTTTCACCGGGCAGCATCCAGAAGGGCTGGCTCCCCCGCGAGCTGCATTATTTGCTTTCGGCAATGCATTGATTCCATAAATATTTACTCATGCCTACCGCCCGCCAGATACCGGAGGAGCCTCAGGAATGCAGTGTTGAACGAGACGAAAATGCCCGTTCCTTGGAGTTTGAAGCTCAGGTGTGGAGGCAGATCGCCGCAAGGAAGCTGAATAGATGAACGGGATAATTTGAGGTAGTGCTATGAACAAAATAAAATAGAATATGTAGGAGTGTGGAGGGAGGTTGTTTTAGATCAGGTGGTCAGTACTTTACTAACCTTTCCTTGGAAGAAATGGCATTTGCTATGAGTATTGAATTAGGAGATAGATGGAGAGGGGCACAGGCTGGGGGAAGCCTTAAAACGGAATGTTCGAGTATTCCCGGAATAGAAACACAATTAAATTGTGTTTAATTCATTTTAATTAATTATTTATTTAAAAAAAATTTTTTTCGGTAATCTCTACATGCAGCGTGGGGCTCGAACCCAGGACCCTGAGATCAGGAATCACATGCTCTTTTCTGAGCCAGCCAGACGCCCCAACACAGACATCTGAGTGCGTATTTCATCTGTAAAATGGGCATGGAAGATTAGTCTGGGTTGTAAAAACAATGTATGTAAAGTACAATGCCAGCTACAGGGTAAGTGTATCTGAGCTGGGTGACGGGATGGGGGGATTTAATGGGTAAAAGGTGCTGTACTAAGAAACATAATAGCTTGGGGCGCATGGGTAGCTCAGTCAGTTGAGCATCTGCCTTGGGCTCAGGTCCTGATCTCAGGGTCCTGGGATTGAGTCCCGAGTTGGGCTCAACAGAGAGTCTGCTGCCTGTCCCCTTGTGCTCACTTGTGTGCTCTCTCTCAAATAAATAAATACCTATATAAAAAAAGAAATTTAGTAGCTTGTAATATTCATGATTAAGAAAGAATGAAAACAAATGAATTAAACATTCAATTCGTGTAGTTAGAAAAAGGACATGAAAAATAACCCAAGCAAATCAAAGGAAGGGATTATGTAAAGAAAAAGAACAGACATGAAAGGATTGGAAACTTTACGAAACAGAATTAACAAAAGACGGGGAAAAGTCTGGGCAGGTACAAGTTGTGAAACACTAGGAAACCTGAAAGTGTAGAGAAAGGGCGTCTAATCCCCAAAGCTGGGGACATGTGAGCATTTAGCTGCAAAAGAGCCCTGAAAGAAAATCCTGAGGGAATTTGCCTTAGGAAAAGAAAGCATTTAGGCAAAAGAGCTGAGGAATCATCCTGTCACTGGGGAGGAAAAGCTGAGTGTTGTGGTCACATCAGCAGGCCCCGCAAAGCTGTCAGCCAACTGCAGCTTTGCTCAAGTTTGCTGATTACAAATGAGTAAGCAACGGCCACAGTGTGGGCAATCTCCTGACAGCTGGGCACGGTCGTTTCGCCATACGTAGGCATTCCTGGGGCTGGTTCCCCTTGCTCCAGTGGTAAAGACACTGAACTCCTGTTGGTACATCAGAAGCCGTAAATCGAGAAGAGATTGAAGACGGGCTTGTATGCCGGGGCTTGCCCTCTAGGAGTCCTGCCAAAGCCAGGGTCTGAAGAAGCCTGACATAGACCCGTGGGGACAGAGACTGGTGTCCCAGTCATTCCAGCCCGTCTGGCTGAGCGTCGCCTGTGGTCACATGAGTGAACCCGGGGGTAGGTGGATTCAAGAGAGTGTACAAAAAGATTTTCCTTCAGCTACGAGAGCAGAATTGTCACCCAACTGAGCTTGGGAAGACTGTAAGGGAACCTGGTCTGGGGGGAAGGATATCAGAGTTGTTTTGGGATAAGTTAAACTGAAGATACGTCTGAGACATCCAGTGGGAGTTGATAAGGAAGCGGTTAGGTACAAGTTTTGAGTATGTCGTGCAGGTCCAGGCTGGAGCTAGAGAATTTGGGAGTTCTCATTTAAATTCTTAAGGTAGTATCAGCTCACTCAGGGAGTGACTTTAGATGAGAGGAGATGACGTCAGAAATCTGAGTCCTGGGACGCTCCACCATTTGGAAGCTGAGGAGGAAATACGGAAGGAGGAGTGTGGGGAGGAGAGGTTTCAGCAGAATGTGTTTCATGGAGGGAGTGCTTACAAGAGTCCAGTTCTGTTGATAGGAACGACTGAGAATGGACTGAAAGTGATTTCTAATTGTAGAAAACAAAACCCCAATGAAATAGAATATTTTTTTTTATTTACAGTGTGTAGCTGAAAAAAATCTGGAAAGGGTTTTGTTCCAAATCCCACAGGTATTCAGCAACAGAATTCGTAATTTCCAAAAGTGCTAGATGAAGTGTACAAAATTCTTTCTTTGGGAGGAAATGTCTGGGAGTAGAATTCAAATTATTCAGAACAAGGACATAAGGGGGAAAAGAAAGAGAAAGTCTCCACTAAAGTGGGGGGTACAGACCACAGGAGCAAAAGTCGGAAAATACAAGGCTGTATTTTTCTAACACTTGGCAAAGCAACAAAAGGAGCGTTAGAGTTAAGATAATTTTATTTTGATGCTCACTTGGAAGATTAAATAAGCAACACTATTTGGGAAAGCCTTGAGAAAGAAGAAAATGAAGAGAGCCTAGCCCTACCAGTTATTAAAACATCATAAGGCCTGAATAATAAGATTAAGATATTGGGACATAAATACATAGATCAGTAAAACAAAATAGAAAAATCCGAAAGTAATTGCACCGGGAAATTAAATATGTGATAAAGGTGGCATCTCAAATCAATGGAGGAAAAAGGTACTCTTCATTAATGCTATGAGGGTAAGTGGATAGCCAGACAATCATATCTGTTTCTTCATACAAGATGAATCCCAAAAAATTTTTAAGAAAGAAAGCTATATATAAGTACTAGGAGGAAGCTAAGAGTTTTTTCCTCTGTAATGGAAAAATTGGAGAAACTATCCAAACTCAAAATCCAGAGGCAATTAAGGAAAAGGCTGAAATTTGCATTATCCCAAACAACAGTAACAATAAAATGTATTTGCAGAGCAAAACACATCAATCAGCAAAACAAAAAGACAAGTTAAAAACTGGGGAAACAAATTTCCAACTTTCAGAAGATTCCTGTCCAATGGCTGTGTCCTGGAGGGCAAGGAGGACTTCCTATCTCACAGGATTTGCTAGTCACCACTGAGTAAAGGTTCCCACCATAACAGATTTTAAATTCTCAAGGTGCACTCAACTTGTACCGAAGTAGCATCAGTTGGGTCACAGAATTCTTTTTTTTTTTTAAAGATTTTATTTATTTGACAGAGAGAAACACAGCGAGAGAGTGAACACAAGCAGAGGGAATGGTAACAGGGGAAGCAGGCTCCCTGCCGAGCAAGGAACCTGATGTGGGGCTCGATCCCAGGACCCTGGGATCATGACCTGAGCCGAAGGCAGACACCCAATGACTAAGCCTCCCAGGCACCCCGGGTCACAGAATTCTTGATGATAAAACAATCAGCACTTGTAACCTGCCACTAGCCACCTCTAGCTCCTCACTGTAAATATCTCTAATATATGAAGGGCTTAAAAAGATGGAGAAGAGGGGCGCCTGGGTGGCTCGGTTGTTGGGCGTCTGCCTTTGGCTCAGGTCGTGGTCCCGGGGTCCTGGGTTTGAGGCCCACGTCACGCTCCCTGCTTGGTGGGAAGCCTGCTTCTCCCTCTCCTATTCCCTCTGCTTGTGTTCCCTCCCTCGCTGTGTTTCTCTCTGTCAAATAAATAAAAAATCTTAAAAAAAAAAAAGATGGAGAAGAAAAGGAAAACCATCTCCATATGAGAAATAGGCAAGATATATACACACACATTCACAAAAA
>CM053615.1:4041848-4128819 GCA_028646535.1 Procyon lotor | reverse complement strand
ATCTAGGGTCCCCAGGCAGCTGATGCTGCCTGGTTCGAGGAGCTTAGTGGAGAGACATCAGAGTCTTTGAATAAGTGTAAAAAAATAGGCCAGAAAATGTTTTCCCCTATGAGTGTATTTGCAGTTGTTGCAATAACACTCTGTAACAACAGCATTTGCATCTCAGTGGCACACAGCAAACATTTATTTTCTTGCTCGGAAGCCTATGGATTGACTGCCCCACCCCCCACCCCCACCCAACCTGAGGCTGCAGGTCTAGCCCAGGTCTCCTCTGTGGTCTTTGTCATTCCAGGCCTAGTGGCCAATGAGGTCCTGGCTGGTGAATTGCATAAGCACAAAAGCACAAGCCAGAACTCACGAGCACATTTAAAGCCTCTGCTTGGGTCCTTTGTCACTCATACTACATTGTCCGGAGCAAGGCGTGAACTGTGGAACTCACTCTGTGCTAGAGGAAGGTGCTGCAGAATCCTTTAGCAAAGGACACAAGTGTACAATTCTAAACATTTATTATAATTACTTGAGAGAGAGAGAGAGAGAGACTGTGCTGGGCGTGAGGGGCAGAGGAAGAGGGAGAGAATCTTAACCAGGCTCCACACTCAATGCAGAGCCCTACTCGGAACTCAGTCTCAGGACTCCAAGATCATGACCTGAGCCAAAATTAAGAGTCAGAGGTTTAACCACCTGAGCCACTCAGGCGCCTCTGGATGTACAATTCTAACATAGAGAGCAGAGCATTGGGAGCAATGGGATAACCCAATCAGTTAGAAACCTGACAATAAATAACTAACATCGGTTGTGTCTTACCATGTGCTCGGCACTTTTGTTAAATACTTTGCAGGTGCTAATACATTTAATCATCGCAACAACCCCATGAGGTAGATGCTATTATGGTCCCTATCTTACAGATGAAACACAGCCAAGGCACAGTGGGGTTAGGGAAGAATTAAGATCACACAGTAAGTGGCAGGGAGGTCAAGGATAATTACACTAGGAAGGAACACCGATCTTGTGCTCTCTCCTTTTTTTGTCTCGCCTATCCTTCCCCAACCTTCCCCAACACTGTCCCTCTCTCTGTGTGCTTTGTCTTTGGAAATGATGCCCTCTGGTCTTCCAAGCCAAACCCTTAGCATCATCTTCAGGTCCTCTCACTTGCCCCCGCCCCACCCCTGCCCACTGTATGGGTTCTTAGGTTGGACACCCTTAGCTCTTCCTGTGTCTGCCCCCTCCTCTTTCCCCTGTGCCAGTCCCTCCACACAGAGACCCAACCCTTCTTTCCCAATGCGTCCCCTCCTTTAGTCCTGCACGCTTAGGCATTGCTGCCAGAGGGGTTTCCCTGTAATGCACGACTGGCCTCGTCATTCTCCTGCTTAGACAGTTTCCGCGTTCCCCAGAGCCTTCGGGATAATGTTAGATTGTGGTATTCCAGGACCTTCTTTTCTCTCAGCCCCACGTGGCTCCAGCTCCGCACACAACCTATGTGTGGTTTCACGCCCTCTTGCCTCTGTGGACGCCACCCCCTCCATCTAGATCCTCTGCTCCCCTCTTCATTTTGTCGACTTCTGTTTGTCTAGAGTCTTACCTTCTGGGAAGCTTTTCCCAGTTTGTTCCCTAGTCGGATTAGATGTCCTTTCTCTGTGTCCCCAGCAGACTATGTCTGCACTTGGTGGCATTTACCAGATTACATTGTAAGAGTGGATTGCACTCTCACTTCTCTATCATTGGCTTTTCTCAAAATGCGATTCATGGACTCCCTGCTTCCGAATCACCCGGGAAGTTTGTCTAAAATCTAGGCTCCTGGGACCTATCTTAGACCCACCAACTCAGAATGGTTGCAGGGCAAAGCCTAGGAGTCTCCATTTGGAAAATTCCCCAAGGGGTGCCTGGTTGGCTCAGCTGGTTACATGTCTGACTTTGGCTCAGGATCATGATCTCTGGGTCTTGGGATCAAGCCCCAAGTGGGGCTCCTGGCTCCTGGCTCAGTGGGGAGTCTATTTCCCTCTTTCCCTCTCCCTCTGCCATGTCCCCCGCTTGTGCTTTCTTGCTCTCTCTCTCTCTCTCAAATAAATAAACAGTAAACAAACAAACAGTTCCCCAAGATGACTCTGACTTGTGCCAAGTTTAACCAACACCCTGGACAGAAGAGGGGCCATGCTTTCGTGGACGTGAACCAGTGTTCTGAATGAGTGAGCGAAAGGAGCCGCACTGGTCCGGGGTGCCAGCAGATGGCGCTGTGTCAACGTAAATGCTTTCGTGTGAGTGGGAGGAGGAGGACGGGAAGTTTTGTCTTACTGGAATTCAAGCCTCAAATGCTGCGTAATCGAATTTATTATTATTATTTTCCTGCTCAGTTTTGCCACCACTGTCCCACTTGTGTGAATAAATTGATTTCTGACGGGATGGGAAGTTGGACAAGCAAAGGGGAGAGAGGCTGGTCGCAGAGGAGATCCGAGCTGGCAGTGTAGACAAGAAGGATATTCCTGATTACCCTCATTTCCGTCCTCAGTGATGGAAAGCTGCTCCTAGGGAGCAGTGCGTGTTGTGAAATCACCCAAAGCATTCAAAAGAATATGCCATTTCAGCAAGAGGGCGGTGCCATCCTGTAATTTCTGGTAGTCCTCCCTGTTTGCTCTATGGACTGTCACATACCTGTGTGGTTAACCTTTTATCTTAAGTAGGCTCCACACCCAGCACGGAGCCCAGTGGGGCCTTGAACTCAGACCCTGAGATCAAGATCTGAGCCGAGATCAAAAGTCAGAGGCTTAACCAACTAAGCCACCCAGGTGCCCCCATGGTTAACCTTTTTAAAATTGCTTCCCTCACTATTCAAAGTCTGAAAGCCTGAGTCTTCCTCCTGGGCTGAGTGAGTACTTGATTCTCCTAAGGGACAGGGGCCCCACAGAAAACCCCTCCTCTGCCTTCCAGTCTCCCTTTTGCTCCCCAAGGGCATCCATGTGCAAATAACTGATAGGGCTGGCTTGGGGCCTGGGAAGACTATCAGGCAAGGCCAGAGCTAGGGGCTGAGCTGTTTTCCTTTGCAGGGAACCAGGGGTGGGGTTTGCTGTGTTTTCAGCTCCAGGCAAATGGAGGAGACAGTGGTGAACACTTAAAGGAGCATAGTCTTAATCTTTACTGGGAAAGCACAATTAATTTATTTTTAATATTAATTTCATTTTAAGTAGTCTCCACACCCAATGTGGGGCTTGAACTCATGACCCCGAGATTAAGAGTCACAGGCTCTTAATGGTGCTGACTGGCACCAACTGAGCCAGTCAGGCGCCCAGGGAAGGCACAGTTTAAAGGCATCACACAAAGTAAGGACAATAACTACCAAGTAGAAAAAACTACTGGGTTATAAGTTCTGAATGGCCCAGTACGAACTACATGGAAATGCTTCAAAAGAATGTGAGAAAACACAATTCTCGTTTTCTTTTCTTTTCATCCTTTGAACCGTCAAGTTCAAAAGTCATTAAGTGGGAGGCGAAGCAAGGCTAGGACTTCATGGCCTGCTCCTGGTCACAACGGCAGGCAAGGGCATCCTCCCAGGCCCCCAACATGGGTTTGATGGTCCTCATGATGAGGAGTTGGCCCACAGCTTCCTCTAGATGGAGTCGGTGGCCTGGCGGCCGGGGAGTCCCAAGCAGGTGTGTGGGGTGGCCCGTGTGAATGTTCCTGTCTTTGTCTGATGTCCCCTCCTCCAGCCTGGGGAGAAGGGCGGCCCTGGGCATGAAGGAGCTGCCCCCTGGACAGGGAGCCGAGCCTGCCCCACCTACAGGCAGCACCCGTGATCTCTGAGCTGACTGGACCCTGGGCGTCAGAGAACACAGCCTGCACAACCTGGGCAGCCTAAACGATAAGACCAACAGCCGTAGCCGCAATGTCTCCCTCCAGGAAGTTAAGGCAGAGAGCAGCCGCCAGGGGCAGGTTCCGCAGGCCACACAACGCGTGTTCCAGCCAGGGAGGCCGATCTGGTTCAGCTAGTCCGGGGAGGACTGCTGGAGTGAGGCAGGGAGCCCTCCAGCCAGAAGCTCTGCGCCCCTGGGACAGGCTCTGGCCCAGGATGGCTGTGGCCAGACTTGGCCTTTTCTCTGCTTGTAGCCGGTAGAGCGCCCCCTGCAGTTCAGAGGAGGCAGATCTACGTTCTCCTGATTGACAGGAAATTGCGGGGGCGGCGGGGGGGGGGCGATGCTTCCTTTTGGAAAGCTCTCAGCCTTAGAAAGATGGGAGGGAGGAGTTCCCCTTCTTTCTATTCCACAGATAGTCTAAGGAAGGTGCCCCTGCTAGATGGGGGAGTCTTTAGAAGAAATCCCCTGCTCTCTGTCTCTCTTGCTCATGCGTGGGGGCTGGGGGGCCCAGGAGCAGGTGCTACTGGGGAAGGAGTGTGGCTAGACTCTTCCTCCCCTAGAGGCCGTAGAAGATGACTCAACAGACCAGAATCAAAGCTATTCTGGGCTGGATCCCCTGCTGGGATGACCCCTGGGATGACGATTGTTTGACCACTGACTGCCCACAGCATTGGGTTCTCTCTGGGGCAGCTGGGTTTAAGGGGAGGGTCATGGGACCCTCCCCGGGGGCTGTTATTATGGCGATTCCAGGGCTAGTTCCTCTTCCTTTTCAGAGGGTTTGTTAGGCTCACTGTGGGACTCTTGCTTTCGAGCCCCAGATCTACTTTTGTCTCATGTTCCTCATCTCAGAACTGGCGCTGACTGTCTACCGGATTATTTGAGCCAGAAAGCTGGATATGACCTTCGATTCAGCCCTCCCCGTTCCCCTTTGTGTCCCCTCTCTTCGCTTCCACCGTGATAATCCAGACCATCATCATCAGCCGCCCAACAGCCGGAGCCTCTTTACTGAGCTCCCCACTTCCTCTTTCATTCCCCTACCCCCACCGATCTGCACATCTCCCAGCAGCCAGTAACCAACCCCCCACCGTGGTTCTTGGTCCCAGCACCTTGGTTATTTCCTTCAGTTCCTTGGCACAAGCCATATGTTTATTTTGTTGTTCACTTTCTCATCTGTCTCCCCCACTAGATTGTGCACCATGGGGCAGGGGAGCTGGTCTGCTCAGTGCGTCACTGTGTCCTTCCGGCCAGCATGGGGCCTGGCACAGGGTAGATAATACTTTTTAGATGAATGGCATTAGGCCACAGAGGTTAGATCCGCAAGGAGGAATTTCACACATTTTGGAAAAAGGACTGATAAAAAGCATAAGGACATGCTAGAGCATTAGAGGAAATGATGAAGGCAGCTGGAGGCTACTAATAGCTTCCCAGTCTGTGGGTCCTAAGGTAATGGCATAAAGTGCAAGAGGAAAGGATGGAATCCCAGAGTTTAAAGGAGGAATTCCTAACTTCCCAAATGTGTTGGGAAGGAGAGAGTCACTGATGTTGTAAGCCTAGTGAGCCAGAAAAATAGTGTTACTTCATCTCTTTGGAAAAGGAATAGCCTGACTAGGAAAACCTCAAGTTTTTAGACACGTTGAGTTTGAAATGACTCTAAATATTTCCTGCAGGCCACAGAGAACAGCCAAACTCCGACTTCTTTGGGAAACCTCTTTGACAATGTGGTCAGCCATGAAATAGTCATCAGGTTTATGATTCTTGATTTCCTTACATGGAAAGTCAAGGAATTGAAACAAATTTTATAATTCTAGAGGAAAGGAGAGTGTTAAAGCTTCAAAATTCTAAACCCTGTTATATTTTAAGGACACAGCCAAATAGTTTTGAGTCACAATTTTGTTACATCAGACATGAGCACCAATGACTTTGCCATTATCTATTGAATATGTAATGATTTTATTTATGAGTACCTGCCATAACTAATTAACTGCCACTTCGATATATTTTTCCGTGTTTTCCAAATTTTCTATGACAACATGTGGTATTTTTATAAATCGGGAGAAATAGGGGATACTTTTTTTTTTAAAGATTTTTATTTATTTGACAGAGAGAAACACAGCGAGAGAGGGAACACAAGCAGAGGGAATGGTAGCGGGAGAAGCAGGCTCCCTGCCTAGCAGAGAGCCCGATGTGGGGCTCGATCCCAGGACCCTGGGATCATGACCTGAGCCAAAGGCAGACGCTTAACGACTGAGCCACCCAGGCGCCCCAGGGGATACTTTTTTAAAACAAAAATATAAAGACTCACTGTGTCAATTTCTGAATGAATGGCTTTGGGGTAAGCACTTGCCTTTACACACCAAACATATGTAAGCGGAGAAGTTGCTAAATGTTCCCAGAAATCACTGGAAATTTCCCTCCAAGAAGTACACAATATTGATGTTTCTTGGAATTCTCTACAGCTGGTTTCTCTTCTCTGGTTTCAGACTGCTTGGTCCCAAAAATCACTGGGCTGGAATTATATAGTAAGTCCATTGTTCCAATAGTTCTCCCTAAAGGCAAATTTCAGGGATTTGTCCCTTTTTTGTTATTATAGTCCCAGACCTAACTATTAGCTATTCTTCTTGATGTGGTTTTGCTCTCTTGGAGGATTTTCACATCAGAAGTGTCTTACTGTGGTAAGACGTCCATTAGGGGAGCAAACCAGCGTGGGGAAGTAGCAGGGGTAGGTAGGAAGGTGAGTACAGAACGTTGCATGCCAAATTCGTGGTCATCTTGGTTATTAGGTCATTTGTAGAATGACCCAAAGGTGAATGACTGAGAAAAAATCATCTGGAAACAATGACATTGAGGAGTACTGCAAAAACAATGATCATATTTCACCATGAGAAGAAGGTAGGACGTGGGTCTTTGTAGCAAGAAGGATTAAATGCTACTGAGAGAAGCAATGTATCGCAATAAGAGGAAAAATGAAGTCAATTTTATATATGAAGAACAATTAAAGTTGTCAGGAAATAGAGCACACTGCTTCATGGGACCTAAGCTGTCTACCTATGGAAATTTTCGAGAAGATTCTACAAGACTGTTCTCTAGGAACGGTCCAGGAAGACTGTGTGTTGGACAGAGCATTGGACTTAGTTTCTCACTTATGCTCCATGTCCATGCATGGACTGACTCCTGCATCCTGTTTGTCCTCACTCCAGGACCCAGACTAATGGAGCATCTAGTAAGTGGAAAAATGGCAGTCACCGTGGAAAAGGGAAAGAGGAGCTTCGGTGCAAAAGTGACACGGGTCATTTCTGCTCACATTTCGCTGGCCAAAGCAAAGTGCACGGTCACCCCTAAAATCAGGTGGGCAGCACAAGATGCATATGCCTTATTTTAGTGGGCAAATAGAAATGGTTTATAATATGAATGGCATGGAGCTTATAATTTTGTAAAACTCAGATGTGAATAGAACTTTTGAAATGCTTCATGGGGCTTGGGAACAGTTTGTTCTTTGTGCCGTTAAATGGTTTCAGCATTACTGCAGCCGGAGGGCAGGCTCCAGGGCCCAGAGGATGGTGCGGTCCTAATGAGGTTTTGGAATATGGGTGAGGTTTGGTGGGGGGAAGCCCGGAGCTGAAGGCCAAGGAAGAACTCTTGAGACGTCTTTGGTGCAACGTGGTGGTTTTTACGAAAGCTCGGGGATGGGACCTGTGGGCAGAAAGGGCTGCTGCACCAGGATTGTGAGGGGCGGCTGATTCTATACCTGGGATTTGGGGGAGGTAAGGAAAAGGGAGGTTTCAAAAGGATTTTCATGTGTTAAGGAAGACCCACAGGATCCCAGAGGCTTTGCTGTTGTCAAGTTCAGGTTGTTTTTCCCTCTAGCAAGGCATTAATGTTAAGACAGTTGGGAATTTCCTGGAGGAATGTCACATCCCACCCAGGAGTGTGTGTGTGTGTGTGGTGTTGGTGTCAGGGGGAGTCGCAGGGTGTCAGCTCGTGCTCTGTGCTTAGATGGCCTTCTGCTCCCTCATCAGGCCTAACTCCGTGATTATGTCTAAGAAAAGGCAAACTTCTGAAGCAGAAACTAACGGGAATCCATGTATCAGGGATGGGGTTAGTGTTCCGACTCAGAGATTTGCAATGGTAGTGTTAGTATTGTTGTTACGCGATGATTTTTTTTATGTCTTGTGGGAGAAAACAATGGAGTAATTATGTTGGAGGTGCCGGAAATCAAGATTTTTGCTGTGGAATCAAAGAGGTACAGACGTAAGAACAATGAGGTGAATTTCATTTCGCCTGAATCCTGATTTTGAATTGCAAGTACCCGCTATGAACTCCGTATATTTTTTCTTAAAAAAGAAAAGAGGTATTTTCCAGCTCTGTCTACTGAGAAAGCCTAGCAATAAAAACAAAGTTGCTAAGGAGTGCCCGGGTTATGGCCTCTAATTACCACTTCCCACTAAAAGAAATCAAGCTTCTTGGAAAAATGGCGGATTCCAGATTAGGCACAGGAAATATACAGGTTGAGCCTGGAACATCATGTGATCCAAGACAGCAAGAAATTTATCAGGGAATTACTTGAGTCATGCAAAAAGGCTTAGCAACCAGGTTGAATGGTCTCTTCCTGGACAAGAGGGGATACTCTGAACATTTTTAAGACTACAAACTGCCGTGGATTGAAACACATCAAATGTGTTCATATACCTGCAAATGCCCAATGGAGGAGACCATTGCAGAACTTGTTATTTTGAAAACTGGGAGGTAAAAGAAGAGATCTTACCTTTCCTCTATGAACTGCACCTTAGGTAACCAAATAGTTGATGAGGGGGAGCTTCTCTTTGTGGAAGTATTCCAGATAATAAGTAAGAAATCGTCAGTTTAGAATATGACTATTTTGCATTCCCTAATGAATTAACGGAGGTAGGCAACAATCATCAGTAGCAGTGAGCACACAAAAAGAATAGATCTCTAGAAATTTATGCCTCATGACAGAAGCTACCTATAAAATATAGATAATGCTATATTTTATATATAAATGCTATATACATAATATATAATATATGTGCTACATATATATGCTATATATAATGCTATATATGTTGATTTATATATGCATAAACATATATTTAATAAATAATCTTGTAACACTGAAAAAATAAAAAATTTTTTAAAGTAAATATATATTTATATATAAATGCTGTATATATAAAATGCTATCTATAAAACATAACTTCTGCAAAAACCAGTGAGTAAAAATCATGATTTTTGACACTTTTGCCTTGCAAGTGGTATTTGGCATTTTCTGTAGATATTTTTGATGGTCACAATTGGGAGAGAGAGTGCTACTAGCATCTAATGGTTAGAGGCTAGGGTCACTGCTCAACTTCCAGCACGGTGTAGGACAATTCCCCACCATGAAGATTTGGCCCAAAATGTCAATAGTACTGGACTTGAGAAATCTCACTTTAGATGGAATAATCAATTTACATATAATTATGTATATGGTGACAGGGGCACAGGTCAAGTGACATCGCGGGGATGCAATTAACAAAATCAGATCTTGGGAAACTCTAAGGGACAATCAAAGTAGTTTCTTTAGCAAATAAAAGGATACTTATCTCTTAGAGAGAAATACCAACATATTTACAGATGAAATGTTACGATGTCTGGGTTTCCTTTAAAATAATTTACAGGGGATATGGGTGGAAGATGGGAGTCTACATGAAATAAGACTGGCCATGAGTTAATAGTTGTTGAACTGGGTAGGTAAGTATATGAGGGTTCAGTCTCTTGGTATGTTAAAATTGTGCATGATAACAAGTTAAAGAATTTTAATCATTTATTATATAAAATGATGGTGAGGGGCACCTGGGTGGCTCAGTTGGCTAAGCACCTGCCAATGCTTAGATTGGCTAATCTAAGCCAATAGATTAGCTTGGCTTAGATTAGCCAATCTAAGCATTGGAGCCCCCAGTCACCTCCCTGCTCTCTCTTCCTCCTGCTCATGCCCACTCCCTTTTCCCTCAAATGAATAAATGAAATTTTTTAAAAAATAAAAAAAAAATAAAATGATAACAAAGGATAGTTTAAAGAAGTGTTCTTTACTTTAAAATAAAAGGGTATCGGTGTATTGGTCATCAACTGCTGCATCACAAATTGTTCCCAAACTTTGCAGGTTCAAATGGTATTATCTCATACAGTTTCTGAGTATCAGGAATCTGAGGGTTCCAGCTCAGCATCGTCCACAAGATTGCCATGAAGATAGTGGCTGGAGATGTAGTCACCTGAGGGCTTGACGAAGCCTGGATGCTTCTCTTATGAGACGGCTCACTCACATGGCTGTTACTGGATGCCTCAGTCCCTTGTTACATGGTCTCTCCGTAGTGCTGCCCGAGTGTCTTAATGGCGTGGCAGCTAGCGCCTCTCACAACAAGCAGTCCAAGAGAAAGAATAAGCAAGGGACTGCAGCGCCTCTTGTGACGTAGTCTTAGAAGACTTACTGTCAATTCTGCCATATTTTATTCATTAGAAATGAGTCACTAAGCCCAACCCATACTCAAGGGAAGGGAAATTAGGATCCACCCATTGAAGGGAGTTATGAAGAATTGGTAGACACATTCTAAACCATCGCAATTGGCCTCTTTTAAACATTTTTTAAAAATGTTATTAGCCAGGGGCGCCTGGGTGGCTCAGTGGGTTAAAGCCTCTGCCTTTGGCTCAGGTCATGATCTCAGGGTCCTGGGATTGAGCCCCACATCAGGCTCTCTGCTCAGCGGGGAGCCTGCTTCCCCCCCCCCCCCCGTCTGCCTCTCTGCCCACTTGTGATCCCTCTCTCTGTGTCAAATAAATAAATAAATAAATAAATCTATCTATCTTTGAAAAAATTATTGGCCTATGACATCCTAAAGTGATAGACACTCTAGTGTCAGAAACCTATGCTAGTATAAAAAAGACTGCAGGTATATTGAGAGATTGTACCCGCAGCTAACGAGGCTAAGGTTTCTCCTTACTTATTATTAAAAGAGTCAATCTAAATGCAATCTGGGTAGTCTTTAACAGTAAATTATTTTTAAAGGTGAAATGATATATCGAAACAAGTGGAAAGAAACAAAGAAGGCTGAAGATTTTCAGTTACTGAAGTACTAAAAGGTAAGGTGAGCTTTTTGCTTTTTTTTTAAGGTTTATTTATTTATTTGAGGGAGAGACAGGGAGGACATGTGTGCATGTGCACCCACAGGGGGAGGGCAGAGGGAGAGAGAGTCCCAAGCACAGGGCCCACCACGGGGCTCAATCTCACAACCCTGAGGTAACGACCCAAGCTGAAACCAAGAGCCAGTCTCTCAACTGAGTGGGGCCATCCAGGTGCTGGGGTAAGATAGATTCTGAGGGGGAAATTCATTTGCACTCTCACTAAAAATTCTCAGTAGAACTAAAGGAGAGCAAAGACGCAGGGTTGTTACAAGCAAATGAACAAAAGCCAGCTCTTAGCTTCTCATCTTCCAAATATCCCCAGGCTCATCATAATCAGAAACATTCAGAGTGGGCTGGATGTTATCCTGTAGTTTCCTTTATAGGAAACCATATCTTGTGCAAAATGCATGGTATAAGCTAAACAAGGACACTACTTCCTCCCTGTCTCTCAGGCACTCACCCTCGTCCTGAGGCAACTCTCTGATGTGCTGTCCCTTCCTTTCTGCATGTCTGTCTTCTCTATCGTATTAGAGAATCCCTTGAAGAGTAGCTCCTGGACCCCGTGCAGCATAATCACCTGAGGGATGTATTTATTTATTTTTTAAAGATGTTATTTATTTATTTGACAGAGAGAGAGATCACAAGTAGGCAGAGAGGCAGGCAGAGAGAGAGGGAAGCAGGCTCCCTGCTAAGCAGAGAGCCCAATTCGGGGCTCGATCCCAGGACCCTGAGATCATGACCTGAGCCGAAGGCAGAGGCTTTAACCCACTGAGCCACCCAGGCGCCCCTGAGGGGAGTGTTTAAAGACATTTGTACAGCCAGACCCACTCTTACTAAACCAGAAAATCTCAGATTGTGGCCCAGAAATATGCATCTTTAATAAGATCCCCAAAGTGAAATTGTTTTGTACAATAAAGCTGAAAAACCCCTGTATCAGGCTGTGAACATGAAAAGAAGGTTTGAGTCTCACTCATGTCTTCGTTCTCAGTTTCTCACCTGTATCTTGTACTTTTCCTGGCATGGGCACCCCTAGCGTGCTGATTGGTGTTAGAAAAATGTTCAAGGACGCCTGGGTGGCTCAGTCATTTGGGCATCTGCCTTCAGCTCGGGTCATAATCCCAGGGTCCTCGGATGGAGTCCCACATCGGGCTCCTTGTTCAGTGGGTTGCCTGCTTCTCCCTCTGCCTGCCACTACCCCTACTAGTGCTCTCTCTAATAAATAAATTAAATCCTTAAAAAATATTTAAAAAAATAGAAAAATATTCATGGGATTGAACTGACGTGGAAAGATTTCCACACATCTTAATGAAGTTTTAACTCCATTAATTCACAAAGAGATTTGTGAGGTTTGGTGAGGTGACGTGCACTGTTTTGGCCCATCTAGCATCTGTCGTCCCTTGTGATGACAGAGCCACTCCTCTCTCGTGCCCCTTCCTGTAGTCTGAGAGGCACTGGCAAGACTTTCCCTACAAAGGAAGTGAGCCTGTGTCCCAGCTTTGCCCAATCAGAGCATATATCCCGCCCCCCCCCAGACTACTGCGACTAGTTCAGAAATGGGTACGTGATATAGGAGAGCTCCACTCCAGATTTGCTGGTGCCATCTGGAATGAGGTGACTTCTTCCGCGCTGGGTTTGCTAAGCTGGTGGAATGTGA
The DNA here is from genome assembly GCA_028646535.1 of Procyon lotor. Lineage (NCBI taxonomy): Eukaryota > Metazoa > Chordata > Mammalia > Carnivora > Procyonidae > Procyon > Procyon lotor. The sequence goes on along the minus strand of CM053615.1, from coordinate 4,116,150 downwards.
GTCTGGATTTTTCAAGACCTTTTTTTTTTTTTTTAATTCAATTAATTAACATATAGTGTGTTATTGGTGTCAGAGGTAAAGTTTAGTGATTCATCAGCTGCGTGTAACACCCAGTGTTCATTACGCCCAGTGCCCTCCTTAATGTCCATCACCCAGTTGCCGCCCCACGCCCCTCCCCTCCTCCGGTGACCATCCTTGTCTCCACCTAGTCTACTTGTGGTCTCTACGGATTTGCCTCTTTGGGACCCTTCATATATATGGAACCATAAAATAGGTAGATTTTTCCCCCCTTTGGATAAATGACTTCTTTCACTTAGCATAATGTTTTCAAGGCTCATCCCATGATATTTTTATTCATTCCTTTCCTGATATTTTGTTCATTCCTTTTTATTGGCAACTAGTATTCCACTGTATGGATCTAATCTATTTTGTTTATTCATTCATCAGTCGGTGGACTTTCAGGTACCCTTTGACTTTTCATAGATCAAATAAATTCCTTTTGGTGGTTGAGTATTTTTTTAAAGATTTTATTTATTTATTTGACAGAAAGAGAGATCACAGGTAAGCAGAGAGGCAGGCAGAGGGAGAGGGGGAAGCAGGCAGGCTCCCCTCTGAGAGCCTGATGCAGGGCTCAATCCCAGGACCCTGAGATCATGACCTGAGCCGAAGGCAGAAGCTTTAACCCACTGAGGCACCCGGGCGCCCCTGTGGTTGAGTATTTTAATAACAGTGAAAAAGTTGTAATGCTGATGGTTCTGAATCAAATATTGGAACATGTGATTTGATGAGCGATGAGTGATTTGATAGAGATAATGAATGAAATACGAGAACTTTCAACAGTCCTAGGAAATCAGGGCTGTATTGTTTATGTCACAATGTTACATTTGTGTGTTAGGCTTCATTTCACGTGTGAAATTTCATAATTATAAATCATAATATTTTGTAATTATAATAGGGCTTCAAGATTGTCAACTGGTGCCTTGAAAATTCTGCTCCAAGCATTTATCACCTCTGATCATCCACTTCTCTGTCACTTTCACACTCAATGAACATTGAGTTTAAGGTAATCTGTAAACCAAGACTCAAGTTCCTCACCCACTCCTGTCCCAAAGGCTCCGAAACAAGCACACAGATGTTTTCAAATTTTATCAGTGTTTTTCCTGCTAACAATTCTAGGAAAACAGAGATTAAATATCACAGTCAATGGATCTCCAAGAGTCATAAAAAATCTTAAAAAGCACTACTTATAGTTATCCCTGGTCATCGTCTCAATGTTAGTGGGACTCAGGCCACTGTCTTCTAGCTCAATATCCCAACCTTCTTAGATGCTCCCTTGGGAGAGGGGGATCTGCTTGTCAGAGGGGGGCTGAACTAATGACCTGTGAGCTTCTTGGAACTTTGCAAGTCTGTCTACCAACTCCTCAGTTAGCATCTTTCACAATATGTTGAACTAATCAAGAATGAGACAAGGAGCACAGACTGTGGGAGCCAGACTGACTTGGGTTTGAAACCCAGCATGTTAATTTTCTGTAGCTGGGTAACAAATAACCACACACGTAGTGGCTTGAACACATAGTTATTATCTCACTGTTTCTGGGGGGCAGGAGTTCAGGCATGGCCATGGCCTAGCTGGGTTCTGTGTTTTGGGGTCACACCAGGTTGTAATCAAGGTATCAGCCAGGATGGGGTTCTTATCCATAGGCTCAACTTCTATGTGGTGACTTCCACAACTTGGATGTGTAGATTTATGTATTTCACTAAATTTGGAAAGATTTGCTCACTATTTTTTTCAAATATCCTTTCTGCCCCTTTCTCTTCTCTTCTGCAACTCCAATTATGTGTATGTTGGTACAGTAGAAGGCAACCCATACATGTTTTGTTTGTTTTTTAAGCTTCTCAAAGTGTGATTCTTTTTTTTTTTTTTTTAAGATTTTATTTATTTATTTATTTGACAGAGAGAGAGAGATCACAAATAGGCAGAGAAGCAGGCAGAGAGAGAGGGAGAAGCAGGCTCCCTGCTGAGCAGAGACCCCGATGTGGGGCTCGATCCCAGGAACCTGGGATCATAACCTGAGCCGAAGGCAGAGGATTTAACCCACTGAGCCACTCAGACGCCCCTCAAAGTGTGATTCTTACAGCAGAAGCATAAACATGACCTCAGGAGTTGGTAGAAGTGTCAATTCTTTGGCCTTACTCCACACCTATTGAAGAAACTCTGGGAATGAGACTCAACAATCTGTGTTTTGATTGAAATTGACACACAATGTTACAGTAGTTTTAGGTGTACAACAGTGATTTGACAAGTCTACACATTAAGCTATGCTCACCACGAGTGTAGCTGCCATCGGTCACTATACGACCTGATTATAACATCATTGATTATATTCCCTACATTGTACCTTTCATACCTGTGACTTATTCATTCCATAACTGGAAGTCTGTACCTTTTACTCCCTTTCATCCATTTTTCCCAAGCCCTCCAAACTCCCTCCCCACTGGCAACCACCAGTTTGCTCTCTGTATCAATGAGCCTATTTCTGTTTTTCCTTTGTTTTGTTTTGTTTTTTAGATTCCCCATGTAAGTGAAATCATACAGCATTTGTCTTTCTCTGTCTGACTTGTTTCATTCAGCGTAATATCCTCTAGGTCTATCCATGATGTTGCAAATGGCAAGATCTCATTCTTTTTTATGGGTCAAAGTCCATTGTGTGTATATACCATATCTTCTTTATCTGTTCATCTATTACATTTATGTTGCTTCCATGTCTTGGCTATTATATAGCTGCAACAATAAATAATGCTGCAATAAACATAGGGGTGCATATATCTTTTTGAATTAGTGCTTTTTTGGGGGGTGGTAGATATCCAGCAGTGGAATTTCTGGTTTCTGGTTTTTGAGGAACCTCTGTACTATTTCCGAAGTGTTTATACCAATTTACAGTCCCACCGCTAGGGTTCAAGGATTCCTTTTTCTCCACGTTCTCGCCAACACTTCTTATTTTTTGTCTTTGTGATTTAAGCTATTCTGACAGGTCTAAGGTAGTATTTCATTGTGGTTTTGATTTTCATTTTCTTGGTGATTAGTAATTTTGAGCATCTTTTCTTGTGTCTGTGGCCATCTGTATGTCTTCTTTGGAAAATGTCTATTTAGATCTTCTGGCCATTTTTTAATTGGATTGTTTGAGTTTTTTTGGTGTTGAGTTGTGTACATTCTTTTTTTTTTTAGGTTTTATTTATTCACTTGAGATAGAGCATGAGCGGGTGGCGGGGGGAGATGGGAAGGTGGTGGGGGCAGAGGGAGAGGGAGAAGCCGACTCTCCCACTGAGCAGGGAGCCTGATGCGGGGCTCAGTCCCAGGACCCTGGGATCATGACCCCAGCCAAAGGCAGCTACTCAACCGACTGAGCCACCCAGGCGCTAACATTCTTTATATATTTTGAATATTAACCCCCTACTGGATACATTATTTGCAAATATCTTCTCCCATTCAGTAGGTTGCCTTTTTGTTTTATTGATAGTTTCCTTTGCTGTGCAAAAACCTTTTATTTTGGCATAGTCCTAATAGTTTATTTTTGCTTTTGTTTCCCTTGCTTAAGGAGACATATCTAGAAAAGTATTGCTAAGGCCAAATATCTGAGAGGTTATACCCTATGTTTTCCTCTATGAGTTTTATGGCTTCAGGTCTCATATTTAGGTATTTAATTTTTTTTCAGTTTATTTTTGTATATGGTGTAAGGAAGTGATCCAGATTCATTCTTCTGCATGTAGCCATTCGGTTTTCCCAACACCATTTGTTGAAGAGACTGTCTTTTCCTCATTGTGTATTTTTGCTTCCTTTGTTGTAGATTAATTGACAATGTAAGAATGAGTTTACTTCTGGGCTCTCTATTCTGTTCCATTGATCTATATGTCTGTTTTTGTGCCGGTACCAAACTGTTTTGATTACTTTACCTTTGTAGGATATCTTGAAGTCTGGGATTGTGATTCCTTTAGCTTTGTTCTTTCTCAAGATTGTTGGGGCGCCTGGGTGGCTCAGTCGTTGAGCGTCTGCCTTCGGCTCAGGTCATGATCCCAGGGTCCTGGGATCGAGCCCCGCATCGGGCTCCTTGCTCTGCAGGAAGCCTGCTTCTCCCGCTACCACTCCCTCTGCTTGTGTTCCCTCTCTCGCTGTGTTTCTCTCTGTCAAATAAATAAAAATCTTTAAAAAAAAAGATTGTTGGCTATTTGAGGTCTTTTGTGGTTCCATATAAATTCCTAAAATTTATATTCTTTGTTCTGGCGCTGTGAAAAATGCTGTTGGTATTTTGATAGGGATTGCATTGAATCTGTAGATTGCCTTGGTTATATGGACATTTTAACAACATTAATTTTTCTAATCCACGAGCACAGTATATCTTTCCATTGTTATCTTTAATTTCTTTTATCAATGTCTTATAGTTTTCAGAGTACAGGTCTTTCACTTCCTTGGTAAAGTTTATTCCTAGGTTTTTTAGGGGGAGGGTACAATTGTAAATGGGACTATTTTTAAAATTTCTCTTTCAACTGCTTTATTGTTAGTGTATGTAGAGAGAGACTCTACTGAATTTATTTAATACTTCTAATAATTTTTTGGTGGAGTCTTCAAGATTTTCTTTCTTTCTTTCTTCTTTTCTTTCTTTCTTTCTAAAATATTTTTATTTATTTATTTATTTATTTATTTATTTATTTGACAGAGAGAGAGATAACAAGTAGGCAGAGAGAGAGGGGGAAGCAGGCTTCCCGCTGAGTGGAAAGCCCGATGCGGGGCTCGATCCCAGGACCCTGAGACCATAACCTGAGCTGAAGGCAGAGGCTTAACCCACTGAGCCACCCAGGCGCCCCTAGGATTTTCTATACATAGTGTCATGTCATCCATGAATAGTAACAGTTTTACTTCTTCCTTACCAACTCAACTGCCTTTTATTTCTCTTTCTTGTCTGATTGTTGTGGCTAGCAGTTCCAGTAAACTATGCTGAATAAAATTTTTGAGAGTGGACATCCTTGTCTTGTTCTTAAGCTTAGAGAAAAAGCTCTCCGTTTTTTCACCATAGCATCTATGTTTTAACAAGCTCTCCAGGCAGTTCTGATGCATGCTAAGGTTTGAGAACTACTGGTTTAGACAGTTTTGAATTTATTGATTTAGGCTATCCATGTATCTCTCAATTAATTGATTGAGTAATTGATTCTAGTCACATTATTGAACTCCTGGGCAGAAGACAAGGAGAGAATCTCCAGCAGACTCCCCACTGAGTGTGAAACTGGATATAGAGCCTGATTTCACCCCCTGACATCATCACCAGAGCCGAAATCAAGAGTTGGACCCCCAACTGACTGAACCACACAGGTGCCCCACTATGTCTGCTCTAAGTGATAGAATGCGGTTTCTGCACTCACTGGGTCACTAAGCGCTTTTATAAACAGGTTATAAAAGGATATATATGCAAAAATAGAGTTGTGAATGGTTATTGTGGGAGCCCAGAGGCAGGTCACTGAATGCAGAAATTAATCCTAAAACTGGAACAGTGTAAGGATTCATTCCAGGCTGAGGTGAGAAAAACCCCGTAGGTCTATTATGGTTTGAATAAAGGAGATGATGAGGTAGCAGAGTGGGTGAAATGTGTTGTTGAACAACTTTATGGACTGAGAAGAATCCATTTCCACGCCAGTCTCTAACTCCAGTGTCCCATTGCTGAGCCAAGTACACTTTTATCTTTATCTTATGTTATCCTTATCTTTATTTGTGGAAGTGATTACTTCCACAAGGCAAGATATATGTCATTTACTGTTTAGTGTGAAAGAAAAATCTATGAATAGGTTAAAAACATTTATAATGGACAATTTCAAATATAAATAGAAGTAGAGAGAATTGTATCATAAACTCCTATATATGTATAACCCAACTTTTGAGCAAGTTGGTATGAGACTCAAGTAAGATTATGTATGTAAAGCCTTTAGCAGAGAGCCTTACTCTCAGTAGGCTTTCAACAATGGCTTGTTTTACCAGTCAGTGTTCAACCAGAAAAGCAGAACCACTTACTAGAGATTCGTTATAGGGATTTGACCTTGTACAACTGTGGGGGCTGGTTTCACCGTCTGTGAGGCTGTTGTCTTTGTGCCTGTTGCTAGAACCCAAAGTCAGTAGGATGTGCTGGAACTTGCATCAGTTCTCACTGCCTGCAAGCCTCCAACCTCAAAGATGTGAGGACCAGCCGAGGATGATGTCCTTCACGATGGAGGTAAGTGTACATTGGCTCAGCAGTTGGGAGTTGCTAAAACAGGATCAGGTGAGAACTGGAGCAGCTATGGGCCCAACTATTGCTCTAGCCCAATAGGCAAGATCAGCATTAGATTAAGTATCTGAGCTGCAAGAGAGCATGGAACCTTTCAAACATAAACAATGTGGCTGTGACTTTACTTCTGTCTTTCAAATCTCATGCAAGATGTTTCTCGTGGTTTGCTAACCTAGAGTTATGCAAGGGAGGGAATTCAGGGATATGTAGTTTCAGTTATTTGTTACTGTGTAACAAACTACCCCCAAACTCTGCTTAAAACAGTAACAATCATTTATTTAGCTCAAGAATATGCAGTTTGGGCAGGGCTCAGTGAGGACAGTTTATCTGTGCTCCAAATAGTGTTAGCCAGAGGGGCTCCAACAACTCATCGGAGGCTGGCTGGGTACTGGAATCACCTGAAGGCTCCATCCCCCCATGTGTCTGATTGATGCTGGCTGTCATCTAGCATAGTCAACTCTCTGTGCGGTGTCTCTGGCCTGGCAGCTTCATAATAGCTAGGCTTTTTCTTGGAAATTCAGAGTTCCAAAGATAAAGGACTTAAAAGAGAGGGAGAGGGAGACAAGTACGAGAGGGAGAGAGACGGGCAGATGGAGTTTCTATTTTGGTTGTCATTTATTAGCTATACCACTTTAAGCAGGTCACTAATTTTCTCTGAACCTCAGTTCTCAAATTTTAAGAATCAGGACTTATTTTGGGGTTTCCCAGAAGAAGACTCTGAGGCAATAATTTGAGTGAAAATAGCTTATTTGGAAGTTAATCCCAGAAAATATCAGAAGGGAGCTGAGAAGGGTACAGGGAAGGAAGGAAGCTGGTAAAAATTAATCAAGCACTTTACCACTGTGGGCCGCTGGAGCTTAAAACCTCTAGGGAAACCTGGTGAAACACGGTAGAATCTACGTCACAGAGCTATCTTATCCAAGGGTTGAGGAGCTGGGATATTTATACATCAACTCCCATCAGTCATTGGTTGAAGACTCTGGAGAACATTAATTCCTCAGCACCTCTGATCTGCTGAGATCTATGCAAGTGGGAAAAACCCTCAGACAATGAGATACAGGTGCTACTGGAGGAAAATTAACAGGTTTGCATTGAAAATGATAAGCGCTTAAGGGATATGAACAGGGCACCCACGGGGTTTGCTACAGAGTATAGGTTCCTGAGTAATTAAAATGAGATGATACACAAAGAAATCCACTCCTGGCATGATGGTGCCTGTTCTTGCTTTGGAATATGCCACTGCAGGATTGAAGGTAGGCCCTGAGGTCCAGGAGCTTTCAATACTCATATCAGCAGACACTGCCAATTTCCAGAAAGGCAGTCTTAAGAAATGGAAATGGCAATAATATCAGTGGGTTATCCACCCCCCTCAATAGACTTCAAGGCTAATAACCTGTCCCTCTATGGGAGTGCAGACCTTCCCAGTGGTTTCCATAAATGAGTCTTATCTACCTACCCAAGGCTTGCTACCTTGGCTAATCTTTTTTTTTTTAAGATTTTATTTGCTTATTTGTCAGGGGGGAGGGGGAGAGAGAGAGCGAGCGCTATCGCACAAGCAGGGGGGAGCTGCAGGCAGAGGGAGAAGCAGCCTCCCTGCAGAGCAAGGAGCACCATGTGGGACTGGATCCCAGGACCCTGGGATCATGAACTGAGCTGAAGGCAGACACTCAACCGAGCCACCAAGGTGCCCCACACCTTGGCTAATCTACCTCAAGCTCCAACCCTTGCAGATCACTGCCCACTACCCCCTAAATGTTCTGGAACTCACGATCTGGTGACATTATCCAAGAACGGTTGCAGACTCAGGTTGTTACGATATTGGATTCAAGTGTGCAGTCATTTGACAGATGTCAGTGCATCTCTGAAGGTTTTTGAGCAAAGGAGTGACATAATCCAATCTTTGGTAGGATTCTGGTATGCAGGATTAAAAGATAGCAAAAAGGCAAAAGCAGAATCTGTGTGCGTATGTGTGAAGTTATTACAACTACCCCTTTTGAGACACGCTGGATGGGAGGAACTGACTTGGCAAGCAAGAAGCGCTGTGCACGTAAAGGGACCGATGTGAAAGGGGCAAATCTTGGTGTCTCATAATAAAGTAAGCAATAGCCTGGTATCGCAACACTCCGGTCCCCATGCACGGGGCCGCGCCACCTCTGCAATGTTCCTCGCGTCCTTTCTCGCGGGTAAGGCGGGAATGGGAGCATCTTCTGGGGTTGCAGCTGGGAGCGAGGGGACAGCGCCGGCTGCGCGCTCAGCGCGTCTGCAACAGGATAACGCGCTAATCCCATCTTCTCTCTACCAGGAAAAAGGCGGGGGAGAGAATACCATCTACATCCAGGGGTTGCCGTAAGTACTGAGGCTGAGGCTAAGTACTGCGCATGTAGTAGGCACCCAACACCAGCCCGTCGCCTCCACGGACCCTACGGAGGTGGAAAGAACGCACGAAGACTACTGGGGAAGGGGCGCTCCCGCGCTGGGTTCCCAGGCGGCCCCCAGCACGCGCTCCCTCCCGCCGCGCGCTGTTGCCGGGGCCCGAGCACCGCCCCACTCCAGCGTGGGCCAATGGCAGCGCGGCCCGGGCACCGCCCAGCTCCAGCACGAGCCAATGGCGGCGCCTCACGGGCACCGCCCTGATCCTGGGCAGGCCAATAGCAGCGAGACCCAGCGCGGGAGCCGCCCCCGGTCGGGTGGGGAGGCGGGGAGACGGCTACCGACTCCGCCCCTCTCCCCTCTGACCCGGTGTCTCGTCTCTCCGTCTTCCTGTTCCAAACCACGTGGACGCGCCGGGGGCTGCGGGGCTACCGGAGAGAGCCCGGGTCACCACCGCTGCTGTCGCCGCCGCCGCCGGGGGCGCGACCCCCGCGCCCGTCTGAAGTCGCCACGCCCCGGTCGCCCGCACCTTTGCGGAGGGCGCGCACATGGCGACCCAGGCGCACTGCCTCAGCTACGCGGGCTGCAACTTCTTGCGCCAGCGACTGGTCCTGTCCACCCTGAGTGGGCGCCCCGTCAAAATCCGAAAGATTCGGGCCAGAGACGACAACCCGGGCCTCCGAGGTAACTCGAGGCGGGCAGCGCGCGGGGTGGGCGCGGGGCGGGCGCGGGGCGGGCGCGGGGGCCGCGGGGTGCGGCGCAGATGCCCTGCGGGCGGTGCTCGGGGAGCCTGCGCGTCCCGCGGGCGCTTCGGGGAGGCCGAGTGCTGCGTCGCCCCCACACCCGAATGCGCCCCGGGCTGAGGGGAGAGGCGGGGTCGGGCCCGAGCGGTGTGCTCAGCTGCGCGCTGCGCTGGCGTCCCCGGGGCGCTGCTAGTAAACAGCTACACGTTTTCTAGCACTACATGTTGCAACGAATCCCAGGCGTCGCCCCCGTCGCCTGCCTTCAGTCCCTCTAGCTCACGCTGCGAGCCTCTCAAAGGGTAAAGGCAGTTTGCTGGACCAAAATGTTGCGATTGGACAGATAAAAGATGGAGAGAGATTTGGAGAGAAAAGTACCTCTGGTTGGTTCCATGCCCTGTCCCAAAACACGTCTCAGAAGCCGCTGCCCCCTCGGACATCGGCTGTCCCTGTCGCCATGATTTCTCAGCTGCCTGCACACCTCTCCTTGGGTGTGGATTAAAGAAAAAAAAAAAATCAAAATTCTATGTTTGAAAAAATAAAAAAATTCTATGTTTTTAGTCGTAACTGGGATGTGCGCAGGACAGAAGCTTTGTGATTTTTTTTTTTTTAAATCATGGGTCTAATTGCCTTGACTTAAGTCACATTTGATGACAAGCGCTAAACTACAGGTTTCCAAGCTTTACCCCACAAAGGTGGATTGATGAAAAAAATAGGCCCTGTTTAAACTCACATCAGGTTAAGTGGTGCTGATTTTCAGCTAGTCCCCTGAAATAAGATACATGCATTTGCAAGCTCCTGTCTGGTTATCCCAAATTAGGAGATTGACTCAAAGGAAATAAAAAAAAACCTACCTGCAAAGTGAAGGAGAGAGTTTGTGGTTGGTCTTGGAAGCTATGTTGAAGTGCTGTTGAAGTGCTTATTTTTGCACCGACTTCTATACTAGGTGGCTGGCCCATTTCATTATCTGTCTGAATGCATGTTCTGGAGGGTTACATCTCTGCTTCTCTCCAATGGTGATTGGTTGCACATAAAGAGAAAATGCTATGTCATTGATGGAGATAGCTGGTTAGGAAAAAAAGACCCTCCGTACCTGGTGACCTGGGGAACCTAGTGGGAAGGGCTTGTATTGGTACCCGATTCTTCTCTCTACCTCTCAGAAACACAGAGGAAGTTAAGGAGGGACGCCTAGCATGGTGTCTGCCAGGTGTTCTCAACATCTGCCCTTACTTTGAATTGGCTTGGGCAAAGCAATTGCTTGATTGCTCTGCTCTGTGGCATTCTCATTCAGCTCTCCCCTTTCCCTCCAGTTTACTCTAGAGAATTTCCCATTAGCTAGATATGGTAAGATAGGCTTTTACTTCTGTGAACAGTGGGCGTAGGGTTTTTTTTTTTTTCCTTTTAAAGCGGTAGAAGTACATTGGCCTGGCAACCTGGGATTTCTGTGGGAAATTTAGTGCTTGTAAGATACAATTTAGTGTTTGTCTTTTGACAGGTGGCCTCCAGAATGTTCCGAAGGATGCTTTACCCCCACCCCCACCATCCACTATTTGTGAACATCTCTTCACTGCCACACACACAAACTCTCATTTCTTCCAAGAGGGCTTGACCACTTGGCATTTTCCTGAAAGGATGCCAGGCTTCACTACTTGGGGGAGGTTATGCTCGAAGATTGTGTTGGTATTTTATGGGGAGCACCACGTGGACCATTATTTGCCTTACCTTATTAATACACCAAGGGAAAAAAAAACAGAGGCTCCTCATTTAGATCTCCTTGTGTTGGTTTCAAGTCCTTCGAAATCTTGAAGGTGTTCACTTAATTTCTTCAAGAGGGGGCGCCTGGGTGGCTGATGCCAGGGTCCTGGAATGGAGTCCTGCATTGGACTCCCTGCAGGGAGGGAGGGGAACCTGCTTCTCCCTCTGCCTGCAGTTCCTCCTGCTTGTGTGCTCTCTCTCTCTCTGACAAATAAAATTAAAAATTAAAAAAACCAATTTCTTCCAGAGGGAACTGAGATGTATTTGTGTGTATATATATATGCATTCATAGATATACATACACGTATATGTATATATACATATATATACACCCATACATATTTATGTATATAAATACATGTAGCCCCTGATACATGGTATGTGGTCATAGTCAGGCGAGTCCTTGGTTGGTTGAAGGTGTAGCCAGGGGCTGTGCTGCCAGTCATCTCTCCCTTTCTGACTCTTTTCTGACTCAGATTCTGAGAATTGGAAAAAACTTGGAGCATATCCAATAAAATCTTCAGCTTAAGTTTAAAAATTGCATCTCTCGAAGGTGCTTGCTTAATCATCCCTCCTGGTGTGGGCTCTGGAGGGTGGGGGGTGTGGTGGCCTTTTGCCTCAGGGGCAGTGGTTCAGAAAAGGTTACCAATTCCCAGTATGTGCAAGGCTTTGAGGGAGTGTAAACATGAGAAGCGGGTTGCCCCACTTCTGGAGGAGCTTTCTGAGTAGGAAGTGCTTGAGAGAGTAGCTTGAGTAACATCAAGTAGGAAGAGCTAAATGTTGTAAAGGGACTCTGCAGAGTTAGGGCAGAGGCTTCCCTGAGGGTTAGAAGGAAGACTTTCTGGGTCTTCTTCTGGTGTGGACGGATATGATGGTGGCTGTCAGAATCACTGTTGATGAAAGGAATAGCTTGTAAGTCAAAGAGTTCTTTATTTATTACATTGAGGTAAAATCCTTAATTTGTTGTGGTTGTAGTAGTTTGGTGGTTAAGAGCTTGGTCTCAGAGTTAGACCTTGGTTTGAGTCTTGGTTCTGCTTTTGCTATTAGCTCTTGGATCTTGGGCAAATTCTTTAACATTTCTGAGCCTCAGTTTTTTCATCTGTAAAGTGAGACCAACATTACCAACTTTATTGGGTAATGGTAAAGATTAAATGAAATAATACTTAAAGTGCACAGGACAGTGCCAGGCTTGTGGGGAAAGTAAATGTTGGCTAGTTTTGGAGGGCCTGGGCGGGACCATTCAGTTAAATGGTCGACTCTTGATTTTGGCTCAGGTCATGATCTCAGGGTTCTGAGATTGAGCCCACAGTCAGGCTCTGCGCTCAGCAGGGACTTTTATTCCTGACCTGCCCACCTTATGCACTGTCTCTCCCTCAAATAAAAAATAAATAAATCTTTAAAAAAAATAAAACTTTAAAAAATAATGTTATTAACTGGTTTTATTTTTTTAAGGTTTTTGTTTTTTTTTTTTAAGACTTTATTTATTTGTCAGGGAAAGAGAGAGAGAGAGCGCGCACAAGGAGGGGAAGCAGCAGGCAGAGCAGGCAGAGGGAGAAGCAGGCTCCCCGCTGAACAAGGAGCCCGATACAGGACTCGATCCCAGAACTCTGGGACCATGACCTGAGCTGAAGGCAGACACTTCAACAACTGAGCCACACAGGCATCCCGGTTCCTGCTTTTATATGGAAACTTCACATATTTAAAGAGAATTATGCCTTCTTTCTGTCCTCTCTTTTCAGTCTAAAGTTTTCCTTTTGGGTGATGTCTTCCAAATATTCCTGTGTATTATGTATAATGTAGTGGTTTTCAACCAGGGCAGTTCTGCTTCCCACGGGGACATTTGGCAGTTTTTGGAGATATTTTTGGTTGTCTAAAACGGGGAGGCTGCTTCGGGCATCTTGTGGGCAGAACCCAGAGATACTGTTAACCATCCTGCAGTGCACCAGATAACTTCTTCTCACAAAGACTGCCACCCGGAATGTCAACATTATGGATGTTGAAACCCTGACACATGAGACTTCATTATTATGCCCTTTTTTTCTTTCCCTCTATCTCCAGTGGTTGGGAGTCGCAGTGTATGGACCAAGAACACTGCCCAGGGATTCAGAAGGGGATGAGACATGGGTCACACTCTGTGACTTCGGGCAAACAGGCTAATCTCTTAAGTAAAACTGCCTCCTTCCAGTGCAGAGCGATTGTATGTAATAAGATTTTGAACCCCAAAGAAAGACGATCCTAGAATGGTTTTTACTAATTACAGAACCACATGTGTAGTTTTTGCTTCATTCTGAGAAACATGAACAATTATGTTTCATTCTACTCTTGCTGTTCGTGAGGAGAAAGTAAATATTTTGTTTTGCCGCTGTTCCTGCAGGTGGAGAGCCAAGACATAGTTAGGTGAGGTCGCTGGCGAAGCTGAAGTCCACGGAGTAACAGAGCTAGAAGGAGGCTGCAGCCAGCTCCTGCCCGGAGGGCTTGTTCCCCCATTTAACTGCGGGATGGACTTGGCTGTTCCTGACATCCCGGAAAGCAGCTGTCCGTAGCGCCCCGTCTCTGGATTTCCTGCGGGCTGTGTCTTGCAGGGTTAGGTTGAGTTCACAGTTTATGGGTAAGGTGAGGTCCAAAGGGAAAGAATTCCATGAGAGTAATTGTTTAAAGTGGGACTAGGGAGAGATGGACTTGGGCAGGAGCACTACTTTAGTGGTTGGGATACGGGGCCACTACTGCCCTGAGCCAGTTTCGTGACTAAGCCTCTCTGTCCTCCCCTGTGAAATTGGAGAGAGGAGTTATGTGGGCCCACTGGAGTGCTGCACAGGGCTTCAGGGGATGGATTCTGAAAAGGGAGGGCTGAGTGGAGTTTTCATCAAAAGAATTCCTTAGAATGTGTTGGGGAAACATACTACGTAGAGGTCCTTTGAAAGGAAAATCTCTTTTGGTGAACTGATGTGCTGTTTTGGGGCTAAATCTGGCTGTTCCTAAATTGCATCTTCTAGGAGAATTGTAAGGGAAAACGTTCTCCTCTACTCTCAATACCTCTGACACTAGATGTGTGGGTTTTTTCCCCCTGCAAAGCAGTTTCTCCCCCTACAATTCTCAGTGAGATTCGGCTGAGTGTACTACAGATCAAACTCCGTTCTGACGCTGTCTACATGGAGATGACAGCAGATCCCGCAGGGAAAGGGCTCAGTCCCACAAGACTGCCCCCCATGTCGGACAAGTCCCAGTCACAAGTTCAGGCCACTTGTACCTCTGACCGACTGGTTATATAAATCGGGGGTTCCCACCATCTTCTCCTCAGGTCTGATAATTTGCGAGAATGGCTCACAAAGCTCAGAGAAACACCTATATTCACCAGTTTATTATAAAGGATATTACAGAGGATACAGCTAAACACACACAGATGAGGTATATGGGGCCAAGTCCTGCAGGGTCCTGAAGCAGGAACTTCTGCCCTCTGGAACCAGGGCGTGCACCACCCTTCCCATGTGTGTGTTCCTTCATCCACCTGGAAGTTCTCTCCTTGTGCAAGAGTTTTAATAGGGTTTAATCTCCAGGCAGCCTCCTTCCGTTACGGTCAGCAGGTAGGGCTAAAGTTCCAGCCCTCTAATGACTTGGTATTTCTGGGGACCAGCCCAATCCTGAGGTTCTGTAGGGGCCCCATCGGAAGTCACCTCGTCAGCAGAAATTCAAGTGTAATCGAAGGGGCTGCTTATGAATAAATTTGAGGAGACACTCCTGTTATTTTGGAACTTCCAAGGGTTTTGGGAGCTCTGTGCTAGGAATTGGGGACAAAGGCCAAATATATTTCTTCCTATACTGCATGGATGTACCTGTATTTTGTTTTAATCTGGTCTGAGACTCAGAGTTACTGATCAGTAACTAGAGTTGGGGAAGCCTGATGACTCTCCTAAGGAGAGTTGATAGAAAACGTCTTGTGGATTGGGAACCTGCCCTCTTGTGCCTCTGTTGACTGTTAGTTTGCCGTCACGTGTTGGTTATTGGGTGCCCAAAATAAGTACTCATCTTTGAAAGAGAAATGCCAGGAATCCTAATCGTCTGCCTTCAGATCTGCTGTTGTTTGGAAGCTATAAAATACTCTTCCAGATGGAACCATGCACCGTCTTTTTTTTAAGTAAGCTTTTAATTTTGAGATAGTTGTGGGTTCCCACGCATCTGTAATAAATAATACTGAGAGATCCTGCCTACATTTCACTCGGTTCCCCCCCATAGAGCATCTGGAAAACGGTAGTACAATATCACAGCGCGGAAATAGACAGGGATGAGAGTGAAGGTATTGAACTCTTCCATTACCATGAGGGTTCCTCAGATTGCCCTTTCTCAGCCGCACCATATTCCTCCCCTCCCCAACAACTCCTTAACCCTTGGCCATCCCCAATCTGTTCTCCATTCCTATAATTTTGTGGTTCAAAGAATATAAGTGGAATCATATAATAAGTAACCCTTTGCGGTGGACGTTTTTCACTCAGCATGATCCTCTGAAGATTTCAGTTTTTCTCAGGTTTTTTTCTTTTTATTGCTGAACAGTATTATGTGGTATGAAAGTATAATTTTTTTTTTTTTAACCATTCACCTGTTGAAGGACATCTGGATTGTTTCGGAAACTGCCAGTGTTTTCCAGTGTGGCCTTACCATTTTATATTCCCACCAGCAATGTGTAAGTGATCCAGGTTCTCTACACCCTTGCCTGCATTTGGTGTTGTCACTATTTTTCCCCCGAGGGCTTTAAAATGTGTTATTTCTTCTAAACAACTTTTTAGTATCTTGGCTGAGCCTGTGCAGCTGGTGGCACTGAGGCACCCTCCTGGCCCGACCAGCTGTAGAGTCTGCTGGGCTGTTTCTGGATGAACCCCAAGGTTATTGGCTATGAGGCAGCAGCTCAAGGTTACTGTCCCACCCCTGTCCCCACCAGAGGTCACATTTTGGAAAAGTCCCATCTTGATCACACTTTCTTGTAGAACCTGATGTTCTCAGATTTGGGGGGATGGGCTAAAATGTCCTTGGTTGTCTCCAGGGATGGGTGACGCTGTGGGTGTGAAGGCCACTGATGACCTACAGAAAGAAGAGGGAGGAGGTGGTGAACTGCCACCGAAATACCAGTGAGTGTGGCCTGGGTTCAGAGGAGGATCAGGAACCTCAGGAGTGCCCTCTTGTCCCCCCAGGAGAGGACAGAGTCCACGCCCACTTGTGCCCTGAGTGGCAATCCTCACATACCTGGCACACCGCAAGCTGCAGGCCAGACAGGGCAGCTGCCACACGAGCACCTCTACCACCGGCGGCTGGGACCGTGCGGGGACGGTGCCCACGGCAGCCAGGACCTGACCCAGGCCTCCATGCAGGGTGGCCAGGGGTGCAGGAAGCGCAGATAAGCCACAGATGGGGACGCAGCCCTCAGGCTGCAGCAGGTGGCCGTCACCGGAGGAGTCACTGGAGGAGCCCGAGGAGTCGGGACTAGGGTGCGCCCATTTAGAAGCAGGAGGAAGGACTCCACAAAGGACCTGTCCTGGGCTGGGGCCGCCTCCTCTGGGCTTGCAGCCTCTGTGCCTCATGCTGCGCCCAGGCTCCTCCTTGAGCCCTTCGGCCGCTGCACTCAGGGTTTCTAGTTTTAGCCATCCTGGTTGTACTGTCTTGTTCAATTTGCATATTCCTGATGGCTGATGATGGCCAACATCCTTCCCTCTGCCTATTTGCCATCAGTACCACCTCCTCCAACATCTTTTCTTCATTGCCTGCTAGGATTGTGTGTTTTCTAGCAGAAGTTTTGAGAGTTCTTTACGTGTTCTGGTCCTTATGTATCGGATATGTGGATGGCTGATATTGTATCCCACACTATAGCTTGTCTTTTCCTTTTCTCTCTCTCTCTCTCTTTTCAAGTAGGCTCCACGCCCAACATGGGGCTTGAACTCATGACCCTGAGAGTCACCTGCTCTACCAACTGAGCCAGCCAGGTGCCCCCGTCTCGTCGTTCTCTTAACGTGGTCTTTTTTTTTTTTTTTTAAGATTTTATTTATTTGACAGTGAGAAACACAGCTAGAGAGGGAACACAAGCAGAGGGAGGTAGCAGGGGAAGCAGGCTCCCTGCTGCGCAGAGAGCCTGATGTGGGGCTCGATCCCAGGACCCTGGGATTATGACCTGAGCCGAAGGCAGACGCTTAACGACTGAGCCACCCAGGGGCCCCTTAACATGGTCTCTTGCAGAGCAAAAGATTATACTTTTAGTGCAGTAGAATTTATCAGATTTGTCTTTTATGGCTTGTACTTTTGGTGTTGAATCTAAGATCTCTTTGCCTAGTTCTAGATCTCGAAGATTTACAGTTTTTTTTCTAAAGGTTTTATATTTTTACGTTTGACTTTTGTATGATTGCTCCAGCACCATTTGTTGAAAGAGCCGTCTTTCTTCCATTGATGCTTTTGTACCTTTGTAAAAAATCAGTTGGGCACATTTGTGTGGGTCTCTTTCTGGGACCTTTATTTGGTTCCACTGATCTATATGTCTGTCCTCTTGTCAGTACCACAGACTTGATTATCGTACCTATAATTGTGTAGACTGATACTTTTAGCTTTATTCTTACTTTTCGTAGTTGTTTTAGCTATCCTGGCTCCTTTGCCTTTCCATATAAATTTTAGAGTAATCTTGTCTTTATTTGGGGGCGCCTGGGTGGCTCAGTGGGTAAAGCCTCTGCCTTCGGCTCAGGTCATGATCTCAGGGTCCTGGGATCGAGCCCTGCATCGGGCTCTCCGCTCAGCAGGGAGCCTGCTTCCTCCTGTCTCTCTTGCCTGCCTCTCTGCCTACTC
Source organism: Procyon lotor (assembly GCA_028646535.1). NCBI lineage: Eukaryota > Metazoa > Chordata > Mammalia > Carnivora > Procyonidae > Procyon > Procyon lotor. Next base: position 4,098,164 of record CM053615.1, on the reverse strand, counting down.
GTGATCTCTCTTTCTGTGTCAAATAAATAAATAAAATCTTTAAAAAAGTCTTGTCTTTATTGAAACAAAAATCTTCTTAAGATTTTGACAGGAACTGTGTTAAACCTATATGTCAGTTTAGGGAGAATTGTCATTTTTACTGAGTCTCCAAAGCCATAAACATAGTATATCTCTCCATTTATTTAGATCTTCTTTGCTTTCTTTCACCAGCTTTGTGTAGTTTCCAGCGTGCAAGTCCTGTAAACATTTTGTTAGATTTACACGTAAATATTTTACTTTTTCTGGCAATTGTCTATGGTATAGTATTTTTTAATGTCAGTCTCCATGTGTTCAGTGCTATTACGTAGAAATACAGTTCATTTTTGGGAAGATGTTTATCCTCTAACTATGCTGAATTTACTTGTTAGCTCTAGGTGTCTTTTTGTACATTCTTTGGGATTCTTTATGTAGATAATCATGTCATCTGTAAAAAGGAATAGTATTATTTTTTCTTTCTAAACTTTATACCTTGTTTTTCCTTTTCCTTGCTGCACTGGCTAGAACTTCTAGCACCTTGTTAAGTATGCGATGAGAGTAAACTGCCTTGCCTGGTTCCCTCTATTAGGGGGAAAGTGTCCAGTGTTTTGGTGCTAAGTGTAATGTTAGATGTATGGTTTTTTTTTCCCCCAGATGCTTTCATCAATGAGAAAGTTCTCTTCTATTCCTGTTTTATTTTTTAGGTACTTCTCTAAAGAAATTAAAATCACATTGTATATATTTAAAATATTTCCTTAATATGAGCATTTCCTTATGTAATTAAATAATTATTTTAAAATATTTTTAATGGATGTATAGTATGACAAGGATCTTTCATAGACTATTTAATGAGAGCAGTTTTATTTGCTATTTAAGTTGTGTTACAGTGCTTTTATTTGTATTTTTTCTAATTTAAGTTTTATGTATTTTATTTTTATTTTATTATTTTTTATTTTTTTTAAAGATTTTATTTATTTATTTGACACACAGAGAGAGATCACAAGTAGACAGAGAGGCAGGCAGGGAGAGAGGGGGAAGCAGGCTCCCCGCCGAGCAGAGAGCCTGATGCGGGGCTTGATCCCAGGATCCTGAGATCATGACCTGAGCTGAAGAGGCTTTAACCCACTGAGCCATCCAGGCGCCCCTAAGTTTTATGTATTTTAAAAAACACACATGGTGTGAAATTCAGAGGGAACAGAAAGGGTTTTACAAAGTGTGTCTCTGTCTCTTTCCTATCCTTCCTTTCCTGTGAAGCAGCCAGTGTTACTAATTTGTTGTGTTTCTTCCCAGGGCTCTTTTTTTTTTTCCATAAATAAGCAAATACAGGGACGCTTGGGTGGCTCAGTCAGTAAAGCATCTGTCTTCGGCTCAAGTCATGATTCTGGAGTCCTGGGACTAAGCCCCACAGCATATTCTACACTTAGCAAGGAGTCTGCTTCTCCCTCTGCCCCTCCCGCTGCTTGTGCTCACTCTCTCACTCCCTCTCTCTCTCAAGTAAGTAAATAAAATCCTTTAGAAAAGAAGAAAAAGAAAATACGTATGCACATTTTCCTTTTTCACACAAATGGCCATTGGCATCTTTTAATTTCACTCAGCATATCATGGAGGTGACTTTTATATCAGAACATAAAAATTCTCCTCATTAATTTTAAGGCTGCAAATTGTTCTGATGTATATTCAATATATATACATCTAACATTTATATTATGTAACATGTATATAATATTAGAAATTTGTTTAGCACACTTACTGTTTCTAGATATTTAAATAGTTATGATACTTTGAAGTTGAAAATGTATTGATTGAGATTTGCTCCTAGTTTAAAAGTGTAGGTCTTGGGGTGCCTGGGTGGCTCATTCGTTAAGCATCTGCCTTCGCCTCAGGTCATGATCCCAGCATCAGGCTCCCTGCCCAGTGGGAAGCCTGCTTCTCTCTCTCTCCTACTCCCCCATTTCCTTTTCTCACTGTGTCTGTCTCTGTCAAATAAATAAATAAAATCTTAAAAAAAAAAAAAAAAAAAGTGGGGTGGCTTAGTGGGTTAAAGCCTCTGCCTTTGGCTCGGGTCATGATCTCAGGATCCTGGGATCGAGCCCCGCATCGGGCTCTCTGCTCAGCGGGGAGCCTGCTTCCCCCGCCCCCTGCCTGCCTCTCTGCCTACTTGTGATCTCTCTCCCTCTGTCAAATAAAAAAAAAAAATCTTAAAAAAAAAAGTAAGTCTTTAGCTTGTATTCTTTCCCTCACTCCCCTTATTTGAGACCTAGTTTGCCTTCCTTAGTGAGGAATGGGTCAGGTGCTGTGTTACCGAGTTAGAGAAGTGATGAGCTCACTTCTTGGGGGGCTGTGGAGGGAAGTGCATTAGATATTTAAGGAAGCAATGTTTAAGGAATTCTGAGATTAAAGGTCCTAATAGTATAGGACCTTTAACTGCTAAAAAAATGTTAAGTACAATAACATAAAAAAATGCATGAAACGTAAAAGTAGTGCTTAAAAGTTTATAAAATGAACACTTGTATAAACCCCATCAGAGTCAGGAAATAGAACACTGTTGCACCTCCCGGGCTCCGTCTGGTCACGACTCCCTCCTCCGCCCCTGCTGGTAGCCACTTTCCTGACCAGTACGGCATTTGTGTCGATTGTCTTTTATACTTTATGACCCAATTATGTATTCCTAAACAGGGCAGTAAAATTGTGCCTGGTTTTGGACATTTCCCGCCCGATGTTTTTAGATATGCCCCCACGAGTGGTCTTGAGGAGGAAGGGTCCAGGAGGACGTGTGGGAAGTGAAGGGGGAAGGAATCCTACACGTCATGTCTTAGTGAAACTTGGGGACATCAGTCTTACTATTATTAGGTGACCTTGAACTCTTTTTCATACCACGTGATGGAGCTGTATCTTCATTGTTGCCGGGATTCTGGACCGAGTTCTGGTTGGTTTTTGGAAGTACTGCTTCCAGATTACCCATTTGCTGTGACCAGGGGATGGTCCAGCCTGGAGTTCTCTCTCTGTGTCCATTCCGTTGCCACCATGTTCCTCTGCTGGGCATTTGTAACTAACTGTTCATGCTTAAGTGCCCCTGTGGATTGCAGAAGAAAAATATTCTTTTCCTCTCCTCTTCTTCCTCCCCTCCCCTCCCCTCCTCTCGCCACCCCTTTCCTCTTCCTCTTTCTTTTCCTCTTCCTCTTCCTTTTCCTTTCCTTATCTGTGAAAGCTATAGAGTTTAATCGTGGACTTTATTCATAAATGTCTGTTCCCCTCTCCCTTTAGCCACCTCAAAAGCTTAAGCAAATGGAGAGTTTTCCCTTTTTTGTGCAGAGCCCATTGCATTTGCTCGGAAGATAGGTGGCAGGTGGCACTGTGGTCTGGATCATGCCTGTTTTGTTTGTTTGTTTGTTTGTTTGTTTGTTTGTTTGTTTGTTTTAAACAGAATATATATCAACAGACCATGGAAACAATTTTGTAGTTGAGTTATTTTCAAACTTTTGTGATGCTACTTAACACCACAACCAAGTACACATGCACGTAATTATAAAACCCACTGAGGTTTCAGGAACAGTGCCCTATGTACGGTTGACTCTGACGTTGTTTATTCTGTTCTAATTTCATTAAAAATAAATGTTGATTGGGGACCCATTAAATGGTCTGCAGAATCCTGCAGTAGATCACTGCCTGCAGTTAAAAGGTCCCGTGCTCTCCTAGGGGAGGTGGTTGACACTGGGGGACTAAATGGAGTTCGGCAGACTGGGGTCTCCGTGTGGTTAGGAGTGTGGACTCCGGAGAAGCACAGACTTGGCCTCAACCCCCGGCTCTGTCCTGGGCCACTGTCATTCTCAGGCCCCAGCCTTCCGTAAGATGGGAACAGCACTCCCTGCCGTGGGGCTCTGAGGATTAGGTGAGGGAATGGCGGTACGGGAAGCATGACGGCGTAGCTGCCCAAAGCAGCCGCTCTTCCTCGTTTCGGGACTTCGTGGGTTTTCTCCGACTTCAAGTGCAGTGCCGTCTGTACAGGTGGCGGCGCCTACCGTGACGGGACTGGGGGGCCGCGTTCAGTAACGGAACAGGTGGATGAGCATTGCTTAGTGTGCTCGCCCTCCGGGGTCAGTCCGCGTGACTGCTGCGCTCCGTGCGCGAGACACTCTGCTGCTTTATTACAGGCGTGGAAACTGCCTAAATCGCCAGGTGGTCGCAGCGCCTTTGGTGCGGGAGAGCTGGTCTTCCTGCCCTTGTTCAAGGGCAAGGGGTTGACGCTAGAGAGGGAGGGAGTGAGCGTGAGGGTCTGTGTGTGTGTGTGTGTGTGTGTGAGGTCCACTCGGGGGAAGGCCGCGGGACATAGTCTCCTGCCGGAGTCTTCTCTCTTCCTCTTCTCATAGTTCCCATTTAAAATCCATTTCTTCCCATTCTACCCATCCCCCTTCGAAGTAATGACCAGCTTTTATGTTTGGGATAACAATCTGTCTGTAAAAGGAATTGAAGCAAATTTCTACGTAAGAATTTAAACAAGAAAATTAAATTCATATAAAGTCCTACCATGAAGAGAAGTCCATTCATTAACATGTGGTGTTTTTTTCTTCCAGTCTGTTTTCATGTGTTGAAAAGAAGGTGGTAATAATACTGTACATACAAAGCACCTTTGTAATGAAATTAAAAGCTGAACTGGTTAGAGGGCTCTAGATGAGTAAGGTGGCAGAAGGGAGAAGGGACCTCTTAATGCTTCGGAGACTGAGGAGTGACCTGCAGTTTCACCTGCGCTCTTATGTATTCTGGAACAAATAAGAAATTGACTTTAAGGGCACATGGGTGGCTCAGTCGGTTAAGCATCTGCCTTTGGCTCAGGTCGTGATCCCAGGGTCCTGGGATCCAGTCCCATATCGGGCTCACTGCTCAGTGGGGAGCCAGCCTGCTTCTCCCTCTGCCTGCAGTTCCTTCTGCTTGTGCGCGCGCTCTCTCTCTCTCTGAGAAATAAATCAATAAAATCTTAAAAAAAAAGAAATTGACTTTAAAACGCTTCCCCACTTGTTATTTCTCCCTTATTTAGCACGCACCCCTGAGGTCAGAAGAGCAGGTCTTTATCGTTAGGCTGGTGAAATGAATACCCCATTAGATTGCTGGGAGAGTTGCTCTTTGTTGTGGAATATGAGAGCTGAATTGTTCCTGATGGTTCCTCCAAACATATGTGTGCTGGCCGGTGCTTTTCGGCTGCTTCAGTTTCCTCAACCAGTGGTCCCACCCGGTCCTGACCAGAACCTGGACATGAGGCAGGGAGTCACGGACCTTTCACCGCCGTTCCTGGCTGACACATGTGCTCTGGAAATGGTGACCTGACCTGAAACCAGTCTGTTTTCTCTTTTCCCCATAGACTTCGAAGCCAGCTTCATAAGGCTATTAGACAAAATAACTAATGGTTCTCGGATTGAAATAAACCAAACAGGTAAGCTCTCTTTTTTCCTGTCCCTGAAAGCACCCACATGTACTACTGAAATGTTCCTCTACTTCTCATGCCTTTTGACCATATAAATACTCAGGTGCAAAGAACCAGTTTCCTGTCTGTGATACAGTTGTGTGGAGATGTATGTGAAATCTCTCAATGTAAGGGGCATACGCTTGATTTAAAGAAGGCGGAAGGCTGGAAATTCAGATCAACAAATAAGCACCTCCTCTTTTCAGCAACAAAAATACTTTACACCTAAAATTTATGTACAACTTTTCAAAGTCTGTTTATTTTGTCCCAATAAAATTTTATAGCTGAATTCTATTTTTTTAAATTTGTCTTTTAAAATAAATATACATGGGGTACCTGGGTGGCTCAGTCGGTGGAGCATCTGGCTTTTGGTTTCTGCTCAGGTCATGATCTTGGGGTTGTGAGAGTGAGCCCTACATTCGGGCTCCACGCTCCAAGCAGAGTCTGCTTGGCATTCTTTCCCTCTCCCTCTCCTTCCCCCTCTGCCTAGCCCCCACATGCACGTGATCTCTCTCTCAAATTTAAAAAAATATATATTAAAAAAATATGCGCAAGTATACGTAAAAGATGTGCAAATCCCTTCACCGGTTTCTCTTCCTGTTCTTCCGTTCCCTCCCTGAGGGGCAGCTGCAGTCACAGCCTGGCGTCTGTGCCCTGGTCCCCATCACAGGCCTTCGCTTGCATGGGCACTTCTGGGGCTCAAGCTGCCGGCAAGGTCGCGCCCTTCGTAGTGCACCACAGCCAGCTCTTCTTTACTATCAGGGATGTCACAGAACTTTCCCTGCCAGGCACATGCAGGCCCCTCGTAGAGTATTCTGTGGGATTGGCTCTTAGAAACTCTTTTGTTGGCTCTTAGAAACTTTTCTCGACCTTGTATGGGAAACCATGCAAACACTTTTGGGCCGGCTCCACAAACTATTCAGCTTTGCACAGATAGTCCGCAGAGAAAACTGTGCACTTTCTCATTCATTGGCTCTATGCGGGGCCCCTGTATCACGTGAGACTTACTGATCTGTAGCTGCATTGGGCCCTATGCTACGGAGAACAAGTTTCAGGCATGAGACTTCAGATGCCCTTTGCAACCTCTGATTCCTTGAGTCTTCCTTGACTGACTGACTTTGAAATTGCTGAAGATTTAAAAAATTTTTAAATTAAAATATTTTTCAGCAATTTTTATCAGTGATTCAGAGGGTTCATAATTTTTTTTTTTAAGATTTTATTTACTTATTTGACAGAGAGAGAGAAAGTGAGAGAGGGAACACAAGCAGCAGGAGAGGGAGAGGGAGAAGCAGGCTTCCACTGAGCAGGGAACCTGACACAGGGCTCTCTCCCAGGAGCCTGGGATCATGACATGAATTGAAGGCAAATACTTAACTACTGAGCCACCCAGGCACCCCCATAATTTTTTTTTTAATGTTATTTATTTATTTGACAGAGGCAGCAAGAGAGTGAAAATAAGGGGAAAGCTGGAGCGGGAGAAGCAGGCTCTCTGCTGAGCAGGGAGACACCCCCCCGCCCCCGCCCCCCGCAACCCTGCTTCCCCAACAAGGAGCTCGATCCCAGGACCCTGGGATCATAACCTGAGCCAAAGGCAGACGCTTAATGACTGAACCATCCAGGCATCCAATTCAGAGGGTTCATAATACTTTTCTGGTCATATCGGCAGCTTAGGTTGGGAAGTAAGACATTTTACATGATCCTGGTTCTACCTCATTACCCCCTGCCCCACCAGAGTAGAAGCCTTCATTCTGATGATCTGACCAGTTTCTCACTTGGGTAATTTGTAGGAACAGATTTGCAGACTTTAGTGATTATATAGTCTTTTTTTTTTTTTTTTTTAATGAAACTCCAAATTTTTAAATTTTATGTAACTCCAAAGAGCTACTTCCCTTTTGAGTGACCAAACAGATCTCTTTCCTCTAATGTTAAATTTATTGGTAAATTATGCCAGAAGACAGTGGCAAAAGATTCTGAGTAGCAACAATCCCTTGTTCACCCGTTTATGAACCCTGCCAATAATCTAGAATATTTTACTTTGCTTTTCCCCCTAATACGTACACCTAGTAAGAAACTTTGGGGTGATACAAATATGAGAAAGAGTGAATAAAAATAATATCGTTTCCACTAAAGCTATTCAGTAATTTTAAGATCTTTCCGTTTGTGGCTATTAAATTAAAATAGGTACCAGTAACAGAATTAAGTGCCATCAAGTACTTGCCTTCTCTAGGAATCCTGTTGGTGGAGTGCGGTTTATGGGAAACCTCATTTCAAGGGCCCAGAAGAAGCTGCTTGCCGGCGTGATAGTTTCAGCGTGTCCTTTGTAAAGCCCCCACCTGCAGGCAGAGTGTGCTGTTGGAAGACTAGGGCTCCTGTTAGGATCTCTCCTCTGTACCCTGCCACCACTTTGGCAACTTGGATGCTTAGGGAGGGGTTTAATTTATTACCGTTTATTAAGTTACACTCACAGTTTATTATTGTTACAGGGGCTTGACGGTAATGAGTCAGCTTTTGGAGTGAAGTGTGGGCTCTTAGGAATGGCATTTTGAACTTCTTGGATGCCCTTGTCAGACTTTCCCCTTGGGATTTACAACTCCTTGTTGCCTTTGTGACACTTAGTGTTTTTGTGTGTTTTTTGTTTTGTTTTGTTTTTTGTTTTTTCGGCTGAATGTGGCTCTTCCGATGTAAGGAACAACCTTGTATTACCAGCCTGGCCTCCTGTATGGTGGGTCTGTGGAGCATGACTGTAATGTCCTCCGCAGCATTGGCTACTACTTGGAGAGTCTTCTTTGCCTGGCTCCGTTTATGAAGCACCCGTTAAGAATCGTTCTTCGAGGAGTAACCAATGACCAGGTCGACCCTTCGGTGAGTAGTGAGTATTTTTGTCTCTTGCAGCAACCCAGTGTTAGGGAAACAAGTTCCTGATAAAGCGCAGGTTTGTTGCTGTGTCTTTGTTTTGTTCTTTACCTTGAGATTTAGACATTAATCACTCTAGGAAGCAGATGAACCAAGACTTGCGATCGTCAGATTCAGTGACGATTGTTAACGTTCATCAAGGTGCCTTTCATTGTCCTGTCTAAGGACCTTCACAACAGATACGTGCAGTCTCATCACAGATGACGTGAAATACGGCTCTGTTGGCTCAAGTGCTTGAGAGTGGAATCTTGTTAAGGTCATGTGATGGCTGCGGCTGGAAGGCAGCAGACCAGAATTTTAGACAGAAAATAATAATACCTCCTTGGCATTGATTGCTGTAACATAATCTTGACTTACTTGGGTTTTAACCATAAATTTTAGAACTTTTCTTCTTTTGAGAAGAGTTTGCAGATTTAGAAAATCTGCAAGGACAGGGAAGGTATATGTGAACTTGGATAGTTTGTGGGCAAGCTTCTTCTTTTTTTTTTAAAGATTTTATTTACTTATTTGAGAGTGAGAGAGAGAAAGTGAGCACAAGCAATGGGGAAGAACAGATGAAGAGGGAGAAGCCATCTCCCTGCTGAGCAAGGAGACGGGCGGGAGGCTCCATCCCAGGACCCTGGATCACGACTTGAGCTGAAGGCAGACACTTAACCGACTGAGCCACCCAGGCGCCCTAGCGAGCTTCTTATTCAGCATCCTAATTTTCCTGCATTTGTGGGGAGGGCAGTTTAATATTTACATGCGATTTTCGTGGTGGCCACCACAGCCGTCTTAGTGCCCTTCTAGGGTTGGGCATGTGCGTGCATGTGTGTGTGAGACAGAGACAGAGACAGAGATGAGAGCAGTTCTGTCCAGGCCTGCCTTGTACTTCTCTTGTGTGGAAGGAAGGATCCCTACCTTTGGATTCTTTGCTGGCCACAGAAGGTATCATAAAGCTGAGGGCCATGATGTGAAATTCTGACCAAGGACATTTGTCTTCATCCTACTGATACTGGACCGGGACCACTGAGGGGATGGCTCTGAGGCAGAGTATGAAGTGTGGAGCTTTCCTAACCAGGAAAGACCAGTTAGGCGGTGCAGTGAGCCCACTGGTATTCACTAAGACATATGCTAAGGTATAAGCCTGGTTAATGTGTTGCTAGGCACTAAAAGACTCAATTTTCAGTTTTTGGGAACTCAGATACATAAACTCTTTTCTTAGAATCCTGAGTACAGTGCAAGATCTGAAACTCCGTTGTAAAGGAATGTTCCATAAACTTTTTAGAATGTTAAAGATTGATTTCTTCACTTTAGAAAGGGAGTGGAGAGGGATAGAGGGAGAGGAAAAGATAGTATCCCAGTAGACTCCCTGCTGGGTGTGGAGCCTGACATGGGACCCCATCTCACCCCCCGAGATCCCTGAGATCATGATCTAAGCTGAAACCAAGAGTTGGGATACTCAACTGACTGCACCCAGCTGCCCTCCTCCACCTTTTCCACCTTTTTCTTTTTGTTTTAAGATTTGTTTATTTAGGGGCACCTGGGTGGCTCAGTCATTGAGCATCTGCCTTCGGCTCAGGTCTTGATCTCAGGGTCCTGGGATCGAGCCCCGCATCCGGCTCCCTGCTCGGTGGGAAGCCTGCTCCTCCCTCCCCAACTCCTCTTGCTTGTGTTCCTTCTCTCACTGTGTCTCTCTGTCAAATAAAAAAATAAAATCTTTAAAAAAATAAATGAATAATATTTATTTATTTAAACTGTTGAGTATTAAACTAATTTCAGATGATTGCTTTTTTTCCTGCATTTTCTGAAGATTCTAGGAAACCACTTTTCAGTTAAAAGTGTGAGAGGAGGCCTCTATACTTTTAGAATGGAGTGGGGGGAGGAGGAGGAGCCTTGCATATTGGGAAAAGCTCTGAAGCATGCAGGAAACTTGGGCACTATGTTTTCTACTCTTTTTTTTTTTTTTAAATATTTTATTTATTTATTTATTTGAGAGAGAGATCACAAGTAGGCAGAGACGCAGGCAGAGAGTGAGGGGGAAGCAGGCTCCCCACTGAGCAGAAAGCCCAATGCGGGGCTCAATCCCAGGACCCTGAGATCATGACGTGAGCCCAAGGCAGAGGCTGTAACCCACTGAGCCACTCAGGTGCCCCTCTTTTCTACTCTTTTTTTTTTTTCTATAATTGCTAATAATCTTGAAATTTGTTTTTACTGGAATTGTTAAAAACAGTTTTATATATTAACACTTGACAAAGCTTAACTAACGAATTCCCCAGAAATAGTACTTGGTTTTTTTGTTGTTGTTGTTGTTAAGATTTTATTTCATTTATTTGACAGAGAGAGGGTACAAGCAGGGGAAGAGGCAGGCAGAGGAAAGGGAGAAGCAGGCCCCCAATGTGGCAGGGAGTCCAGTGCAGGGCTTGATCCCAGGACCATCCGAGCTGAAGGCAGATATTTAACCAACTGAGCCACCCAGGCGCCCCAATAATACTTAATTCTTGCATGTAGTGTTTTTTTAAAGATTTTATTTATTTATTTTGACAGCAAGAGAGTGCGCAAGCAGGGGAAGGAGCAGAGGGAGAGGAAGAAGCAGACTCCCCGCTGAGCAGGGAGCTCAACACGGGGCTCGATCCCAGGACCCTGGGATAATGACCTGAGACAAAGGCAGACGCCTAACCGACTAAGCCACCCAGGCACCCCTTACATGCAGAGTATTTAAAAGAAAATCTATTCTCACATGTTGCAGAGCTCTCTGCTTTTGCCAGCTGCATTGCTGAAATGACCTTGGTTAGTACCTGGCTTTAGACCAGGATGAAATAAATACACTTAATCCTGGCTGAGAGTAACTTCTAAAGCCTGTGGCTTCGTCATTTTAAGCTTTCTCTTAAATGTATGGCTCCCCTGATTCATGTCCACGCTGAGCATGCAAGGACAAATTTGAGAGTTCCCTTCTGGAACCTGATCTCATGAGATGGACAGCTCAGGAGACGACAAGGTCACCCTGTCAGAGATACAAGCAAAGTGCTGAGGGCTGGGGAGTGTTTTCTAAGGAAAGGAAGCCAGAGTCAGTCTCAGATTTTAGGAAGATGAGGATGAATTGAGATGTCAGCTAGATTGAGCATTATAGTCATGGAAGTGAAAAGGAAGGGACAGATCGGAAGGACATGGTGCAGTGAGACACTTCTTAACTTGACAACTGATTGGAGGTGGGATAGGAGGACGTGGTTATAAATTATTCCAGGATTTCTATTCTTGACTGGAAGGATAGTGTGAAGGATAGAGATCAGATAGCTTTTGACACAGGGAAGAGGAGAATTGTGGTAGGATGATGGATGATGTGTTTAATTTTGAGCCTCTTCTCTGGGATATTGGCAGGATATTGACATGGGCATGTCCAGTTGCCAGTTAGAAATTACTGTCTGAAGCGTCATCAGGATCTTACCTATTGATAGTTAAGTCCCCCGGAGAACGACATTAACCAGTGCCAAGATTGAACAGTGGTGGCTGTTTGAATTAATCCTACAAGTGTTCTTCCTCCGGCTTGCACAGTGTGGTGGTGGTGTGTGTACCCGAATCAGTGGCTCATGTTTGAGAACCCAGATTTCATATCATAGCAAGTTGATGCAGCAGCACTGGGTGGCCATCAGCCGGACCTGTGAGGCTCTGCCCTCTGTGGATAAATCATGAGCTCTCCAGTTGGACACAGATCTTAGCTGACCTCATGATTCATTAAAATTCCCTTTTTGGCCCCGTGGGTCGCATGGTTCCTGAGACTGAGAATAGAGGTAGAAGAGGAAATGAATTTTTAAGGTGAGAGGGCCACTTGGGAGAAGAGGACCAGAGACAGTGACTGTGGAGATCGGAGTCGAGTTCTAAGAAGCAGGGGACGACTCACAGACCCAGTGTTGGCTGGAGCTCACTTTGAGCTGGGCGGGGAGATTCAGCAGCAAGAAGTTGTGTTGACCTTTGAGAGAGAGGTGTCATTGGACCATAAGGACAGGTGTAGGTTGAGGAATGAGTCGCAAATAGAACGGTGGAAAACCGGGAGATTCTGCTAGAAGGTTAGCTAGGATGATTCTTTAAGAGCTGAGTTTTTGTTTTGGTTTGGTGTGGTTTTTGTTTTCTGAACGAGGGGAAGCTTGATCGTGCTTGTGGGCAGAGGAGATGCTGTGGTGGAGAAAGGAACAAGTAAAATGAAAGGAGTGGGGATGTTGGTAAGGCTAATTCCGACAGTTGGAGGGGTGAGGGTCAACAGCGGAAGTGATGGGGTGAGCTTTGTGCAAGAAGAGGGACATTTTCCCCTGGGGACAAAAGGACAGGAAATGGGCACAAATTCTGAGGAGAAGCAAAGTTCAGGGTCTCCTCTGATTCTCAGTAATTCTGCATCAGAGCCACTGGTTAAAAGGCAAGTGAAGATTCCAGTTCCCTCCTAGGAGGGGAAACGAAGTACAGTTCCATTTACTGTGTGCTGGGCACCCTTCTGGGTGAGCCTGTGTTCGTATGTATGCATCCTTATTTGTTTAATTCTTAAACCAACCCTGTGAGGTGGATGTTTTTATCACCTTTTCAGACAAGGTAGCTGGAGTGAGTTTCTGCCCTTTATCTGGTCACATTTCTGTCTGCTGAGTGATTGACTGGACGGAAGGGTAAAGCCTTTGCCCTCAGGTGCCATCTGGGTCAGACTTGTGCTTGAAATCACAGAGTTCCAGCTCTGTTTTCCTTAAGCAGAACTTGCAGACCATCTTCCGCCTGCTACAGTTAGTGTGGAACCAGGGGAGCATGTCCCGTCCAGCCCTCACCGTGCAGGAGGCACCCAAGGCCCTGGGGATATGGGGGAGTGTCCAGGTGTCACAGCAGATTTAAGAGGCAGAGAGGGACTCAAGCCCACGACTGCTTTTCCTAGTCCCACATACCACGATGCCGACCCTGCATGTCAAATGGAGAGTCATTCAGGAGACCAGACCTTAGCTCGGGTCACACCGGGGCTTCTGGCTGACCTTCCAAGTCCATTTGACCTCATCCTTTTGACTCCAAGTATAAGTAGAATGTGCCAGAAGTGATGCACCATTTTTCTCGCCTTTCTTTCCCCGAGGAGGGCTGGTGGGTGCCTAGTTCCTGGGAGTTTTGCCTTCACAGCAACCTGTATCCGTGCATCCCTCACTTTTCTCAGAGTCTGGTTTGGTCTTCTCCCCAACTGCCTTTCATTCTAGTCTAGACTGACTGTTCTGGCAACCCCAAATTTCTATTTTAAGTTTTTAACATGTGTTTAGCTTTAATATTTAATGAAATTAGCTCATCTTTAATGAGTTTTAATGAGTTTTCCTCATAACTGCTTCTGCCCCACCTGATCCATTGTGAACATGTTCCTAGGCCTCTTAGGTCATAGGTCATAGGCCTCTGGTTGGTTTTGTGGTATCAGATATTTAGTTGGTTCTGTTCTGGGCTATGAACCCTTGCTGGAATATCATTCTGCTGAATCTTATCTTGTTAGAGTTGGTAGCAGCTTAGAGACAAGGAAGTTCAGACGTTTGGGATTTTCTGACCTGAGGCCACACTGCTAATTGGAGGCAGAGCCTGGACCAGGACCGGACTGTTCCCTCCGTGCCCTGCTCATCATGCTGCCTGTCCTCGCTGCCTGCGGATAGGGTCAGGCCCTGCAGACTGAGGAGCAGCTCTGTTGCGTTGGGAGCAAATAAGGGAGTGATCTTCCTTCCCAGGTTACTGTTGAGACAACGTTCACTGATTGGTTAGTTGACCTGATTTGAATGTCATCCTGTTCCCTCTGGGGGGTCCACATATAAGTAAGCAGAGGACCGCAGGCCTCCCAGGAGCTCCACAGGAGGAGGGCATCGCAGCAACACTTGGTACAGCCTTGCTGTTGACTGTGGGTATTGTTACCATGGTCCAGGTCTGTGCTGCTCCTGGAGTTTGCGGCTGCCCTTCCCTGTCTGCCCCCACTCCCTCGTGGGCTCCCCACCTCCCCTTTACCTGCCTGCCTGGTGGGCACCAGCAGGATTCCACGGAGCCCCAGCTCAGGTTCATTGGGCTTGCTTTGGCTTGGAGTGCCACCAGCTTTGAACGTTCAACAACCGTGTCTGGAAAAGAATAATAAAAAAAGGCTGATATTTTCTTCTATAGCATTTATGCCAGAAGAACGAGCAGAAGTCGGGGCCCCTCGATGGTTTAGTTGGTTAAGTGTGTGACTCTTGCTTTTGGCTCAGGTCACAATCTCAGGGTCCTGGGATCGAGCTACACGTTGGGCTCCGAGCTCAGCAGGGAGCCTTGTTGGAGGATTCCCCCTCTTGCCTCGCAGCACACCCCCCCCCAACAAGTAAATAAATTAAAAAAAAAAAAAAGGGAACAGAATGAGCAGCAGTCCCAGTTTCTTTTCTAGATGAGCTCAGCAGTTTCTCGATGCTTTTTGCATGATGCATATGAGCCTCGTGATGATGCTTAGTATAGGTGTTTAATGTATAAAGTGAGGGAAGAGGGGCTCAGAGAGGCCCGTGGCTTGTAGAATTGCAGTCTTAACTTGGGAGCAGAGCTGGCCCCTGCTGTCGTAAGCCAGCCTGCTTTCTCTTCATAGGACCGCAGCATCTACCTGGTTGCTAAACCTCATCCTGCTTCATGGGCCCTTTATTCTTTCCACCTCTTAAGGTTTATTTATTTATTTTTAAAAAAGGTTTTATTTATTTATTTGAGAGAGACAGAGAGAGCACAAGCAGGGGGAGAGCAGAGGGAGAGGGAGAAGCAAATTTCCTGCTGAGCAGGGAGCCCGATGTGGGGCTCGGTCCCAGGACCCCAGGATCATGATCTGAGCTGAAGGCAGATGCTTCACGGACTGAGCCACCCAGACGCCCCTCAAAGTTTAACTGAACTTTTTTTTTTCCTAAAATAATTCTGCAGGTTGATGTTCTTAAGGCAACAGCCCTCCCTCTGTTGAAGCAGTTTGGAATTGACGGTGACTCATTTGAGCTAAAGGTAAGAATGTGTACATGGTTGGCTGTACCCACGTGTAAAAATCCTCAGTGGAAGAGCTGTAGCACGCGGTGTGTCTGTGTGTCACACTGAAGTCACCATTGAGGAGACCCCAGGAGCCATGAACCAAACATTACAGACTTTGCGCTGAGAGGGGACCCTGAACCAAATATTACAGACTTTGCGCCGAGAGGGGACCCTGAGCTGTGACCCCGGTGGCGCCCATTCCCTAGCGCGTACTTTTTGGTGGGCGACGTCCCGCGTACTGCCCCCGGCTGGGCTCCTTTGCTCCTCACAGCAGCTCCGTGGGGAAGCAGCCGAGCCAGGCTTCTGGCCACACGCCCTCTCTGAGCGAGATCATCCAGGTGTCATTGGGATCTTGGGCCTCCCAACCTGGATGCCCCAGAGGACTTTCAGTGTTTTCAAAACCAAGAAGCAATTTAAGCATCTGTTTGTTTGCTATTGAAAGGAATTATGACATCAGTAAGTTAACTGGCTATCTTAAGCTGTTTACCATCTATACTTCTTAAGCTAATGTTTTAAACAAGGGAAATGACTTCATTTTATTTAATAAAATGAGTTTTGACAGATTTGTTAATTGCATAGGGGAGTGATGGGTAGGAAAAGGGCCGAGCGGCTCACTGTAAGCACGAGGGAATAGGCGCTGGTGGTGAAGCGACCGGCCGGCCTGGGCCTGGGCGGGGGTGGCCCTGTGTCCACTGCTCTTTTGTCCACGCTATTGGGGGCCCCTGCTCCACATGCGCCCTCTCGGTGCTAACGTGAGGTGCTGATTTCAAGGAGATTGACACGCTGGCTGCAAAAGAACAAACTGTGTTCTAAGGAAGAGCCCCTTGGCCTGAACCAGCCACATTGGGTGTCAGTGTCACCCACTGTGCCGCACCCTCCCCTCTGCTTTCTGGCCCCTGCACAGGTGGTGCGACGGGGAATGCCTCCTGGAGGAGGAGGGGAGGTGCTCTTCTCGTGCCCCGTGAGGAAGGTCCTGAAGCCCGTCCAGCTCACAGACCCGGGGAAGATCAAGCGTATCAGAGGGATTGCGTATCCTTTGCATTTGATTTAGGTTTCTTATCTTTTACTTGCCTCACAAAGATAAGAATGACTCATAACAATTTATTTCTTTCCAGTTATTTGTAGACAGCAGTCTTGGAGAAGTCTTAACAGTGGAATTGTAGTTGTTGGCTGAGATCCAATGGTTTATTTTCTGTCTCACCATGACCAGACTGATCCATTCCTTGTTGTTTTTGTTTGTTTTTTGGTAAGTGCTGAAGCAGACAGCTCCCGGTGTGGGCTTCTCTCTTGAGGGCTTTGGTTTAGGGACCTCCAATGCACTGCAGTCCCTCCCGCAGAAGAGCTCGTTGTCTGATGAGGGAAACGGGCAAACATGTAAAATGGTGTAGACGGATGTGCAGTGGGTTGGGGAGCTAAGCTAGAGGATGATGGCATGTTTTGTCTGGAAGATGTAGGAGAGCAGGAATAATATCTACTCATTAAGTGGTTACTCTGCATGCACCTGATACTATAACTATATACTTAATATTCTTTTCAAAAAATCACTTTATTGATAAATGATTTACATACAAAAAGCTATACATATTCAGTGTGTAAAGCTCGATGAGTTTGGAGTTGAGTATATACCCTGGAAAGCAGCAGCATAGTCGTACCATAAACATGTCTGTTACCTCCAAAAGTTTCTTTCTGCCCTCTGTATTTTTTTATTTTTGCACTTTTAATTTTTTGCGATAATAATATTTGACATAGATCTACTCTTTTAACAAATTTAAAAACTTTCTTGCAGTGTCTCAGTGGCTCAATCAGTTGAGCATCTGACTTTTTTTTTTTTTTAAGATTTCTTTTTAATTTTATTGATTTGAGAGAGAGAGAACGAGCAGGGGGAAAGGCAGGAGGGAGAAGCAGACTGCCCACTGAGCCAGGAGCCCGATGCGGGGTTTGACCTCAGGACCCGGAGATCATGCTTCCCTGGGCTGAAGGAAGATACTTAACCATCTGAGCCACCCAAGCGCCCCAAGCATCTGACTCTTGATTTTGGCTCAGGTTCTGATCTCAGGGCTGTGGGTTTGAGCCCTGCATGGGACTCAGTACTTCATGCTTGGTGAAGAGTCTGCCTGGGATTCTCACTCTCCTTCTGCCCCTCTCCCTGCTTCCTTGCATGCTCTCTCTCTCTCTCTCTCTCTCTCTCAATAAGTAAATACGATCTTTAGACTTCATATAAAGTATAAGTAGGCATCATGGTACACAGTAGATCTGTGGGACTTAGTCATCTTGCATAACTGAAACTTCGTACCCTTTGGCTGACATTTCCCTATTTGCCCCTCGCCTCCCTCTAGCCCCTGGCAGCCACCATTCTACTCTCTGCTTCTGTGAGTATGACTATTTTAGATTGCTTATATAAATGGAATTATGCGTATTTGTTCTTCTGTGTCTGTCTTATTTCACTTAGCACACTGTCGTCCTTGTTCACCCATGTCACAAATGATAGCATTTACTTTGTTTTTAAGAGTGAATAATACTCCATTGTATGTAAATACTACATTTTCTTTATCTATTCGTCTTTCCTTGGACATTTAGCTTGCTTTCATGTCTTGGCTGTAGTGGATAAAGCTGAAATGAATGTGAGAGTGTGTCAGTTTCTGTGGCTATGTACGCAGACATGGGACTGTGGGATCAAATGGTAGCTCTGTTTTTAATTTCTTTTTTTTAAAGATTTTATTTATTTATTTGACACAGAGAGAGAGATCACAAGTAGGCAGAGAGGCAGGCAGAGAGAGAGAGGGAAGCAGGCTCCCTGCTGAGCAGAGAGCCCGATGCGGGGCTCGATCCCAGGACCCTGGGATCATGACCTGAGCCAAAGGCAGACGCTTAACGACTGAGCCACCCAGGTGCCCCTTTAAGATATAATTTTTAAGTTAATCACTATACCCAGTGTGGGGCTTGAACTCACAACCCTGAGGTCAAGAGTCGCACACTCTACCTGCTGAGCCAGCCAGGTTCCCCCGGGTTATTTTATTTTTATTTTTTTTTTGCTATTGAGTTATATGAATTTCTTGTGTATTTTTTTTCTTATGTATTTTTGATACTAATCAGAGATGTAAATTGCAGACATTTTCTCTCATTTTCTGGGTTGCCTTTTCACTTCATTGTTTCTTTTGCCCTTGTTTTGATATTCCATCCAAGAAAGCATTGCTGGTGCTAAAAAGCTTTTCCTCTGTGTTTTCTTCTTGGAGTTTTAGGGGTTTAGGTCTCAAGTTTATCTTTAATCCATTTTGAGTTGATTTTTCTGTGTGGTGTTAGTCTGTTGAACACATATGTGCAGATTTATTTCTGGGCTCTCTGGTCCATTGCTTTGCATGTTTTTATGCTGGTATCGTGCTGTTTTGATTATTGTAGCTTAGTAATATATTTTGATGGCTCCAGCTTTATTTTTTTTTGCTCAGAATTGCTTTAGCTACCTAGAGTCCTTTGTGGTTCCATATAAATTTTAGGGTTTTTTCTGTATCTATTATTTTCTGTATCATTCTATTAAAAAAAATTGGAATTTTGATAAGGATTGCATTGAATCTGTAGATCACTTTGGATAATATGGATGTTTTCAGAATATTAATTCTCAAAAAAATATTATTTCTCTCAGTCCATGAACTGAGAGAGTTCATGAACTCAGTCTTTCCATTTATGTGTGTTTTTTTTTATTTTTATTTTTTTAAGATTTTATTTATTTATTTGACAGAGAGAGAGATCATAAGTAGGCAGAGAGGCAGGCAGAGAGAGTGGGGGAAGCAGGCTCCCCGCTGAGCAGAGAGCCCTATGTGGAGCTCGATCTCAGGACCCTGAGATCATGACCTGAGCCAAAGGTAGAGGCTTTAACCCACTGAGCCACCCAGGTGCCCCTCCATTTATGTGTTTTTAAAATGTCTTTCATAAATATTTTATACTTTTTAGTATACAAGTCTTTCACCTTCTTGGTTAAGTTTATTATTCCTAAGTATTTAAGTTTTCTGGGATGCTATTGTAAATAGGATTATTTCCTTGATTTCTTGTTCAGATAGTTTATTGTTAGTATACAGAAGTGCATGTTGATTTTGTATTCTGCAACTTTTAAAAATTCATTTGTTCCAGTAGTTCTTTTTATGGGTGGGCGATATCGTTGGGGTTTCTACATATAAGATTTTGTCCTCTGCAGATCAATGATTTTACTTCTTCCTTTCCGGTTTGGATTCCTTTCATTTCTTTTTCTTGCTTCATTGCTCTGGCTAGGATTTACAGTACCAGGTAATAGTACTGTACATATACTGTACATGTCCATACAGGACCACGACTAGCAGTGGCAAGAGTGGTCATCATGCTTTGTTCCAAATTGTAGAGGAAAAGCTTTGAGTTTTCCACTATTGAAGATGTTCACTGTGGGCTTTTCATGAATGGTCCTTATTGTGTTGAGGTAAATTTCTTCTTTAATTAATTTGTTGAGAATTTTTAATGATGGGAGAAATGTTGAATTTTGTCAAATGCTCTTTCTGCATCTCTTGAGACAATGATGTGATTTTTGTCCTGTATTAATGCGTTAATATGGTATATCACATTAATTGATTTGCATATAACCATCCTTGCATCCCAGGGATAAATCCTACTTGGTTATGTCCTGTGATCCTTTTAATGTATCATTGAATTTAGTTTGCTAAAATTATCGATAACCTTTGCGTCCATGTTCATCGGGAATACTGGCCTATAGTTTTCTTTTCTTGTCGTGTCTTTAAGGTCTGGGTTTGGTATTAGGGTGAGACTGGCTTCATAAAATGAATTGGGAAATGTTCCCTCTTCAGTGTTTTTGGAAGTTTAAGGATTGGTGTTAATGATTCTTTACATGTTTGGTAGAATTCACAAGTGAACTGATTATTCTGGCGAAGCCATCTGGTCTTGGGCTTTGCTTTTTTGTGAGGTTTTTGGTTACTGTCTCCTTACTTATTACAGTTCTGTTCAAGCTCTAGTCTTGATGCAGACTTTGTAGAATTTATTTATTTCTTTGAGATTGTCCACTTTGTTGGCATGTAATTGTTCATAATAGTAGCTTATGATTTTTTTTTTTTTTAAGATTTTATTTATTTGACAGAGAGAAACACAGCGAGAGAGGGAACACAAGCAGAGGGAATGGTAGCGGGAGAAGCAGGCTTCCTGCCGAGCAGAGAGCCCGATGTGGGGCTCGATCCCAGGACCCTGGGATCATGACCTGAGCCGAAGGCAGACGCTTAACGACTGAGCCACCCAGGCGCCCCAGTAGCTTATGATTTTTAAAAAAATTTCTGTGGCATCAGTTGTAACGTCTCCTCTTTCGTTTCTGATTTTATTTGAGTCTTCTCTCTTTTTTCTTAGTCTAGCTAAGGGTTTGTCAGTTTGTCTATGTTTTCAAAAAACTCTTACTTTTGTTTATTTTTTTTTCCTGATGGTTTTCACTTTGCTGTTTCATTTATATCTACTCCATTATTTCTTTCCTTCTGCTAACTTTGAATTTTAGTTTATTCTTTTTCTGGTTCTTTGAAATGTAAAGTTAGGCTGTTTATTTGAGATCTTTTCTTCTGTGGAAAGAATGTAGGTGTTTATCACTATAAAAATCCTTCTTAGTACTTCTTTTGCTTCGTCCCACAAGTTTTGGTATGTTGTGTTTTCATTTTTGTTGTCTCTAGATATTTTCAGTTTCCCTTTTGATTTCTTCTTTGGCCCCATGTTTATTCAAGAATGCATTCATTTTCATCTGATTGTGAATTTTCCCATTTTCTTGCTGTTATTGATACCTAGTTTCATTCCATTGTGGTTGGAAAGGGTACCTGAGGTGATTTCAGCCTTCTTAAACTTGTTATGACGTGTTTTGTGACCTACTGTGGGATCCCAGAGAATGTTTCGTGTGCACATAAGAAGAATGTGTATCCCGCTACTGTTGAGTGGAATGTCCCGTGGAAGTATGTTAGTTCCTCTGCGTTTATGATGTTGTTCAAGTCACCTGTTGCCTTACTGATTTTCTTCCTAGGTGTTCTATCCATTATTGAAAGTGGGGTAAGAAGTCTCCTATTACTGTTATATTGCTATTTCTCTATTCATGTCTGCTAATCTTTGGTTTCTATACTTAGGTGATCTGGTGTTGAGTGCATATACATTTATAGTTGTTATATCTTTCTGTTGAATTGACCCTTTTATCATTGTATAATTAACTTCTTTGTCTCCTGTGACTTTAAAGACTTTTTGGACTTCGTCTGTTTTGTGTGATGGAATTATAGGCAGTCCTATTCTCTTTTGGTTCCCATTTGCATGGAACATGTTCACTTTCAGCTTATATATGTCCTTATAGCTAAAGTGAGTCTTTTATAGACGCATATAGTTGGATCTTGTTTTATCCATTCAGCCACTTTTGTTTCTTTTGATTGTGGAGTTTAATCCATTTACATTTTATATTCTTTATTTTTAAGCCTCCAAGTGATTCTGAGTTTACTTGCATTCTGGTTTGCAGATGGGAAGACCCGAGGCTTCACAGGCTGAAGGAATTTGCATCCACATCACAGTGTTCATAAGGGCAGGGCTGGGATTTGAGCCCAGTCTTTGAACCTCTGCTTTTTCTCAGAGGAAGGGAGGGCATTTGGATTGAGCCTTGAGGAGCAGAGGCCTGTGTAGTAGAGCACGGGAGGGGTGCTTCAGGCAGGAGTGTGGGCCTGTGCCGACGCAGTGGTGCACGGTGGTTCTGGGAGTGGCGGCAGGCGTGGGTGTGGCCCTAGTGCAGGTCTGTCGAGTGCTGGTCTGTCGGTAGTGTTCAGTAGTGGTCGGTAGTGTTCGGTAGTGGTCGGTAGTGGTCGGTAGTGTTCGGTAGTGTTCGGTAGTGGAAGATGGGATGTGTGAGATAGGGCAGGAGCCAGTGACGGCTGAAGGCCATGCTGACCAGTTGGCTTTCCTTCCAAAAAGTCCATAGGTTTCTAGAGAGGGAATTTCCATGTTAAGAGGATGACTTCGGTGGGGCTGAAAGAAGTTTTGGCTCCCGTTGGCTCATTGTAGAAACTTTGGAAGGTACAAGTTTAAAAAAAAATGTTACCACCTAACAGTGACCACTTAGAGGCGAAACTAGGGAGTCGTTTTGAGGAGGACGGTGAGGGTAGTGGCAGGAGCACAGGTGAGGGCTGCTAGTTTACGGAGACCCTGGGGGCAGCGTACGTGGGAAGCCGTCCCCACTTGGCCCTGTGATAGAGGGATAGGGAGTCCCTGCGGATGATGTGCCTCCTGGCACCTGGGCAGAGGTGTGGGTTCTGATAGTAGCTGCATGTTTGGGGCAGTGTGAGGTGGGGTGGGGGCCTTGGTGATAAGGTCCTGCTGGGTTTGAGGGCCCTTCACAGTGGTTACAGGGAAGTAGGTCGAGAACGGAAATTGGAAATGTACCTCTGGAACTTGGGGGTGAGGTGAGAGCTGGAAGTGGGTGATTTGGAGTCGGCCACTGTGCAGAGTGCGGAGAGGGGCAGGTGGCTCCCTGAGACACTGCTAAGACCTGACGGCAAAAACAGAATGCTCCCAGGAAGTGGGACCAGGGAGAGTCAGGTGGCTGAGAGGAGAGTAAAGACAACGTAGCTTCTTAGAAGCCCTGGGGGCCCCAGTGGAGTTGGGGTTGGGATGGAGGAGCTCCTTTCAGGGAGGACGAACCAGCCCTGACGTCCAGTTCCGGGGAAATGGTGCAACATGGGGGCTGCTCTGTCAACAAGAGTCTTGACAGAAAAGAGAAGCAGGAGGAGGGATGAGGTGGAAACTTGCTATAGGGAGAGAGCTGAGAAGATCCCCTCCCTTCTTAAAGAGAAGGTTGGTGGTGATCAGAGTACTTCTGTTGGCTAGGTAGAGTAGACCCCTGGAAGAGGGGGTACGCTGGGGAAGCCGGGAGACACCCTGCTGACAAGGCGCTGGGCTCTTGTGGGTTCCGACTCTGGCCTTGCTGCTCATGGACGGCAGGATTTCGGCCCCACACCTTGCTTGACTCCCTTCTCACGGGCACGTGAGAGTGACTGTGCGGGGCTGCAGTGAAGGCTGACCGAGGTAATAGATGCGTAGAGCGAGACACCTGGCTGCTGTGTGAGGAAGCATTGGCCGAGTTGTAGCCACTACTGGAGAGGGTGTGAGTTGGAGATGGCTCTAGATTGGGCTGCCGGGGGTGATCGGAAGGGGGCTGGGAGCAGTTTGCATTTTTCAAGAGTTAGGATGGCATTGTGGGTAAGGGCATTCGCGGAGCTATGATAAGTCAGTGTGACAGGTGTGAAGGTGTGCTGTCACAGTGGGCCACAGTAACTGAAGGGAAGCCCAAGGCTGTGGGACAGCAGTGAGGGCTCAGCTGAAGATGAGATTTTATCGTGGTGTCAGCTGCATGACTGTGTGGCCGCGTCCGGCAGCAGTTGGCAGCCCAGAGGGAGGAGAAGAGAAGGCCAGAGGGCCAGTCTCGTCCAGGGCTGGGTGTGGATGGCAGAGTGAGTGACTGGTGCAGAAGGATGGGGCAGAGGGACAGGTGGCCCAGGGATTGGAATGCTTACCAGTTTTAAAGGTGGAATGTAAACAGCTCTAAAGATTAAGTGGCAGTAGGTATGTGTGCTGGGTGGACAAACAAGAACTTGTGTTTGGGGAATTGTATTTTGGGGTTTTAGATATTAAAAGTAGTAAACTTCTAGGTGCCCATCTGGGTGAGGGCTGGCGTAGGAGGCCAGGGGGCTGGATGGGGTTGGCTGATGGCTTTCCCGGTGGGACTTTGACGAAGGGGGTAGATCAGGGTGTGTGCTTCTCAGGGGTGGGATGGGTGCTTAAAAGTCACGTTTTGTGTTTCTCAGGAGGTTTTAGGGTGATCCCACTTGGAGGAGGAGAAGTATGGAGAGGCCTTGATTAGCTTGAACAGTAAGCGGTGAGGGAAGTAGGGTGGTTGGCACAGCCACAGATGCAGAGAGCCGTTGTTGAGATAAAAGGGTGCTGCCTGAAGTCTGTAGAAATCCTCAAGGTAAGAGGAGTGTATAACAGAGCTTCCCTGGATGGCGGCCTGTTCTCTTTGCTCAGCTCTCCGGGGGCGCGTCTCAGGGCCACGCCCAGTAAAAATGAGGAAGAGAGTGGGCAGCCGGGAGCCCCTAGATTGATGTACGTAGTTAAAGTGACTTTCTAAAGTGATGTTCTCCATAGAGAAATGGAAATGCAAGTAGATAGGCTTTTTTTCTTTTTCTTTTTAACCAAATATGCCTTTTCTGCTTGGCCCCTGGCACTTACCTCCTCAACCTCATTCTTGTTAACAGGCACACTGTATTTTACCAGATAAAGAACCCAGCATAAAACCCTGCCGGTGGTAGTTGGGTTGCTTTCCATTTTCCTCTTGCTGAAAATGCAGCAGTCGACGGCCTTGCACACGAAATCCTACACACGCTCTGGACAGTTTCAGTTTGTTTTTACTCATTTGAGATTTGTTTCCTTTAATACTCTGTTGTGATGGTGAACTCTGCTTGGATTCCATTCTCTGTAGTCTGGAAATGTGATTTCCAGAGTGTGCTCTGTTTGTTTTGACAGTCTTGTGGCAACTACGCGGGTTCCACAGAGACTGTCCCGCTGGGGTCTCCCGGTACTCGGAGTACTGGGCGTGCAGACGACTCATGGGTCAGTCTTTGATGAGGCCGCCGAGAAACGGGAAAGCCTTGGGGGTTGTACAGAGAAGCACACGAAGACTGGAAGAGCCCCAAGCACTGGGGTGTAACTTCCTTCCTCCTCGGCTTCTCCCTCTCGAGTTCTTCAAGACTTCCCTGCGGAGAACGGGTGCCAGGAAGACCCCGGAGACCCCCTTGCTTGGGGCTGGGGCTCCGACACCTGAGTCTTCCCGACACAGCTGACCTGCGGAGTCTTCCTCCCAACTGCCCGGGGAGGTAGACACAGCGGCCTTGCTCAGACTCTCGTCTGTAAACCAGACATTCCAGCCGCTGGTCTCCAGAGCTGCCCCTTTCACAAACACCTCAGCGGAATGTGGGTTTGAATTGAGATCACCTTCTTGGCCGGTTTTGGAGCCCGGGGAAAAAGAGCTGCCTTTGGAAAAAAAAGCTTTAGTTGGTTTTGTGGGTTTTTTTTTTTTCCCTTGGCAAGTCTGGTTAACTGTTGGTCTGAGCCTGGAGGTTGCATTCCCCATAGGAGGGCTTGGGTGGGGGGAACTGGCCCTGCTCTTGTGGGCCGTTGTGGATTTAACTGAGTTACCCCCCAGGGCGCATCTTTTCCCTCTCGGACCGGCTGTCCGGGGCCTGGCGGGGAGCCGGTGTTGGTTCCTGCCAGCGGCAGTGACTGGACAGTGTGGTTCCCTTTTATTTGATGCCACCCACTCTCCCTCACTCTCCCCCTGCCTGAGGAGGGGTTGTGGGGAGCAGGGAGCATGCACTTTTCAGTGGGCGGCGCTGTACCAGAAGCTCATGATCTGGAACCTAAATGTCAAATGCAGAAGCTGGGCTGGAGGCAGAAGACGGGGCTTAGTTGGAATTTGTAGGACGCACTGGTTTCCGTTCTCTGATGTAGGGCAGGTACTTAGAGAATCAGCCTCTTTGTCTCTGTACGCAACACACACACACACACACACACTTTTGCTCACTTGCATGAGCTTTCTCTGACCTGGACCACCAGGGAGGGACGAGGGTAGGAGTTCTCTATGGCCTGTAGCTGTGAAATTGTCTCTCTTGGGTAGGAGTTCTTAATATGGTATTCATATAAGGGCATGAGGAGACCCACAGTCCCCCGGAATGATGTGCCCGTGCTTCTTGAGGGAGTGTCCGTAGCTTTCACCCGATTCCCAGAGGGATCTCTGATTTCTGAAAGAATAGGAACCTCTGCTTTGGAATCTGAATCTTGGGCTAACTGCAAGAAAAGCAGTAGCTGGCGTTCCCTGGGCCCCTACCCCACAGCGGGCCCCACTAAGCACTTTACACACATTATTTCATTTGAGCCTCCAGACCTTGGGTGGAGAATGTTACGATTATCCTTCTTACTGATAAGGAGGTGGACACACACCAGACCCAGAATGATGTGGTTTGCTGGAGCTGGCACTTGAGCACAGATGGTCTGATTCTAGAACTCTTAGCCATTCCTCCACACCGAGTGCCTCCATACCCAGCCGAGTGGTTCCACAGTGACTCACTCTGTCATAGAGCCCCCTTGTCTGTCTCCACTGCCAGCACTGTGGCGTAGGACTCCACTGGCCCTGAGCTGGTACAGTTACCCACCTGGTTTCCACATGTCTGTGGGAGTTGTTGGGAGGAGGTTGTCTTTGTGAAGTCAGATCTGTTTAATTTTGTAGCTCACTTCTGTGGCCTGGTTGTCCTCAGTGTGAGCTGTGGAAGTAGGAATCCATGGCTCTGGCCCACGGGGTCACTGTGAGTATAAGATCAGTTGCTAACGTACCTGAAAGAATTTTGGGAGCCGTGGTTGCTGTGGGATTGTATGTCAGGTTAGTGACATCTGTGACAGTGGGCAGCATCAGGCTTAGAAGGACAGCACCCACCTGGTCCAAAGGGTATGAGACCCAGGACTGTTTGTCTAAGCTGCCTCTGGTCAAAAGTACATTCTGGACAGAGAGGTGGTGATGTAACAGGGCCTTGTGTGTGTATTGAAAAATCCCTCTTTGCTCTTTCCTCATTTCAGGTTTGTCTTTTGAGTCAAGTCAAATATTTATTGAGTCTTGCTGAGAATAAAAATAGGGTATGAGAGTCCTCAGAGAGTTCTGCTCCAAACGGAAGCAGAGCCCCTCTTCTCATGGAATGTGTGGTCTTGTTGATGGGCAAGGACAACGTGTGTAGATGAAGGGAGACGTACGGTAAGATCCAGGGGAGACCACAGTCTGGTGTTGGTTGGAGGGTGTCGGGGAGAATGAAGGAAGGCAGTTCAGGTTGTAGAATTTGGACAGTTGGGGTGAGTGGAGCGGGTGGTGGTGCCCAGGTAGGGGCAAACACTGAGCAGACTGACCGTGAGGTCTGGGAGGGTCCGGACTAATAGAACTGTGGATTCTCAGTAGCATGAGGAAGATTGATCTTTCAGTGGAGGGTGCAGGATGGATCAGAGAGGGGAGCTAGATGTCAGCCAAGGTCTTTGCAGTCTCTGAGCATTTCATTTCTGCAGCTCAGATGAAGATTGAATTTGTCATTGATGGTATTTTTTGTACAGTTGGGCTGGAACGGGCAGACCACACACCTTGTTTTCCCTGTTGGATTTGCCATATGGGGTTTGTGTCAGGGTAATGAGAAGATCACATGTTACTTCTCTTTTTAGCCCTTTGTCCCATATACATAGCCACCTCTTGACTGAACGTTGCACATCGAAAGTGCTCCACACTTACTTATTTTTTGATTTGTGGCATTGGGGAGAGCCAGCCTCCATAATAAAGTCTAATTTTAGGTAATTGTTTCTGCTTCCTTAAAAATCAGCCTTTTCGGGGCCCCTGTGTGGCTCAGTCAGTTGAGCATCCAACTCTTGATTTCAGCTCAGGTCATGATCTCAGCATTGTGAGATCGAGCCCTATGTTGGACTCTGTACTAGGCATGGAGCCTGCTTAAGATTCTCCCTCTGCCCCCCACCCCCATGTGCTCTCTCTCTCTCTCAAAAAAAAAAAAACAAAAAAACCTTCAAAAAACCCACCAGTCTTTTTTTTTTTTTTTTTTTTTAAAGATTTTTTATTTATTTGACAGAGAGAGATAGATACCACAAGTAGGCAGAGAGGCAGACAGAGAGAGAGGGGGAAGCAGGCTCCCCACTGAGCAGAGAGCCCGATGTGGGGCTCAATCCCAGGACCCTGAGATCATGACCCGAGCCGAAGGCAGAGGCTTTAACCCACTGAGCCACCCAGGTGCCCCCCCCCCCAGTCTTTTCATATGAGTTGTTTATATCTTCCTTTACTTTCTGGGGATGCCTGCCCTGGTGTAAAAGTGCTAATTATCAATATTTTGATTTAAGGGAGCAGTTGTGAGGAGCCTGTATTATCCACAAATGGAGTAATTGACATTTAAATAATTGAAAATAAGCTCTGTGAGTTAAACAGACCTATTTACATCTTTATAAAACAGCTACTGGACTCTCTTTCACTAATCTTTTTCTGCTTTTCCTGTCAACAGACCAGGGGTGGATTGGGATTAGCCCAGGTGAGCCCCAGTGTGGGTCTGTGTTTGCAAGGGAAAGACTCGCTGTTTCCAGCAGTGAGGAGGGTGGGAGAACACTTCAAAGGGAGCCTGGCTCATGCCAGACAGGCAGGCCGCTGTCTCCTCTTGTTCCAAAATTGAGTTGAACCATGTCTGGGAGAGGGGAGGGGCATTGATTGGGTAGGAGGAACTCTAGAGCAGGGTTGGGAACTCTTATTTTATACTTTCCAACTCTCTACATCTATGTGTCTTTCATTGAAATTATTTATAACAGTAATATAGAAAAAACTATATAATAATACAATAATAAAAATAATGACCTAAAAATCAAATTAAGGTATTACAGACTTAAGCAATGAAATACAGTTGGAGAATAGAAAGGCATTAGAATGGCATTTTATTACAGTTCCACAAGTAGCGGCCAGCTTTATGACGGACCTTCCTCTGTCTGGAGTCCAAGCAAAATGGCACCTTAACTGTGGATTTTAGGTACTCCGTGCGTGTGTCACCGCAGATGGCCAACCGGATCGTGGATTCTGCAAGGAGCATCCTCAACAAGTTTATCCCCGATATCTATATTTATACAGACCACATGAAAGGAGTCAACTCTGGGAAGTAAGTGTCTGTGTGTTTTTAGAGCTTATCTCTGCAGCTAACCAAGCCTGTTCACACCCCTGTCCTGATTGCAGTGAAAGCCGCCAGCTCTGTGTCGGCAGCCAGAGGAAGAGTGATTTCGGAGTTAATCTCCTCCCAACTTACTGCTTTTGTCATGAGCGGGCATCTTTTGAGCACTTCTCACGTGGAAAGCATCACAGTGGCCGGTGCTGGAGATGAGGGGTCCAGACCCTGGCCTGGGGGCGTTAAAACCTGGCTGTTAATAAATGGCGCTTCCAGCTTTAAATTCCATCTGTTCCCACAAAAAATTAAAGCAAACAAGTTCTTCCACTCTGAGTAAATAACAGTTTAGGGGAAAATATCTGTTGTTGGTCTGTGCCAGTTGGCTTCTCTCTCCATCCAGGGAAACAGCACCCCTAGAGCCAAAGAAAGTTGTTATTGCAGATTTGACTTGGGATTAGTTAAAACCTTTGTGGAAAACCTCAGTTTAGAAAATAAAAAGTTAATGATGATCTGTATAACGAAAATACTTGTTTTAGGCTTTGCTTATATATTTAGCAACCGTAAGTTGGGAAAGCAATTAAAAACTAATTTTTTTATTATGAAAATGTTAAATATACAGAAAAGTTGAAAGGCTAGCACAGTGAACACCTGTGTGTTCCTACTACTTGTAGTCAACGGTGACTGTTTTGCCAAATTTACTTGTGTGTGGGTTTTCTGTGTTCGTTTTTGTTTTTGCTGAATCATTTCAATGCGAATGACAGTATCATTACACTTACAGTCCGAAGCTTGCAAGTCGTGTCTTCGAAAAATTAGAATGTCAGAGATTGGCTGTTGTGTGTTCAGAAATGCGTTTTTTGCTAAGTAGTAGTCCTGCCCATCCTTTCTCACAGCCCTTCCATTTGCGCTTTCCTTTGACTTCAGCCACAGAAGGAGAGAGGGCACAGGAGGGCTGAGCATGTGACGGCATTTCTGACCTTGCCAAGGTCCCTGGGACACCAAAGGTGATTTCAGCGGTGTGGTGGTGGCTCATAGTTCAGAGCAACAGGAGTGTCACAGGGTACAGCTGGGAAAGGATGTATGTGCCGAGCTGGGTTTCTCTGGTTTTGGAAAGGTCAGTGATGGTCCCAAACCTTTGTTTGGTGCACGTCTCAGATCTCACCAGCGCTTTCCTCGCTCATGCAGTGGGAGTCGTAGTGCCAGTGTCGTTTCGTTAGGTTACCGTACAGGTTGAAAGATTGCATAGGTAAGCCTCTCATACAGCGGCTGGCACACAGTAGGTACTGCTGAAATGCTAATGCTGCTCCTCGAGCCTCCCTTTCTCTCCCCTTCTCGGTCCTCCTCTGGGGAGAGGAGATTACTGAGCCATGGTGGGTGTAGGCAGGCGCAGCAGCAGCTGTCTGAGAGGCCTGATCTCCATCGGGCCTTCTCTCTCTGGCCTGTGGCTCTGGGGGGGGTGTCCGCGCCTAAAGCGGAGCAGGCCTGATGGCCATGCTGACCCCTGTGTGTGGTCCAGTCCTGTCCTTGCTGAGGGTGAGTAGGAAGCTCATGTGTGGATCAGGACATGGGCATGATGGAGAATTGTGGGTCAACTCCAAGCTCCACTTGAAAAAAATGGCACGTGAAGGCAATGCATGATGATGAGCTTGTGTTTTCTAGATCACGAGTTACAGAGGACAAATGGTGCTCTTCCTCCTCTGTCACAGTGGGCATTTTCGTCTTTTCACTCAGTGGGGTATCCATGTAATGAGGTTTCTTGAACTCTGAGACTGAGAGTGTGTGTTGTGGCCACGGCCTAGAACATTGGGGAGCAGCACCTCTGGGCGGTCTGTGTCCACTCTCTGACCCATACGCACAGTTGCCTGTTGTCCCATTTTGATTCTCACAGTTAAGACTTAAAAAAAAATTTAGTCCTTTATCAATTGGTAAGTTTTTGTTTTTAAAGATTTTATTTATCTATTTGACAAAGAGATACCGAGAGAGGGAACACAAGCAGGGGGAGGGACAGAGGGACAGGGAGAAGCACACTCTCCCCACTGAGCAGGGAGCCCGACGTGGGGCTCTATCCCAGGACCTGGGATCATGACCTGAGCCAAAGGCAGATGCTTAATGACTGAGCCACCCAGGCGCCCCGCCGACTGGGAAGATTTAGGGGCTGTCACTTGCAAAGTACTAAGGCCGATCTTCAGTGAAGTCACCTGTTGAGCAGCTGCCTTGTCAGCATGACTTGAAACAGGCCAGATAACACACGCACCCTGGACTGGAGGGAGAAAATTAGCATTGGCGTACTGCACACAGGGCATTACGTGTGCTTTGTGTGTTCTCGTGTTTTTTGTTTTTTCCTAAAACAAATACAGTGTTAAATGGACGGGTCTTGATTAAATACAAAGTTTATTATAATACCAACTACACACACCTCAAAAATTTCACATGGATGGAAAAATCCCTAAGTTCTTAGGAACTGTAAGCGAGCAGGTGAAAGTAGTGATGGCTGCCTGTCTCCTGGTTCTGCCTCCCTCTGTTTTCCATTCTTTGTGTTCGTGTGGTGCCACCCGGGCCGCTGAGCTGGATGCCCCCCTTCCTCCTGGTCGGCTGACTCGAAGGCAAGCGGAGGTTGTCCCCTGGTGTGGAGGCTGGACGGCACAGTGTTAGGTGGGAAAGCGGGACTCAGAGGAGTGGGGAGCGCCCCAGAACCTTTGTTCTCACTCACCCCCTTTCCTTGGCGGTGTCTTTAACCCTCGGCTGCATAGACGACGTTTTTTGTTTTGTTTTGTTTTGTTTTTGTGGTTTTTTTTTTTTTAAAGAAATTAAGGACTGACCAATGTAGCTCAGACAGTACATTTCGAAACATTGATTTTGTATGTAGTTTTTCTGAAACAGGTGTTTTGGCTAGTTTTGTCCTGGACACATAGTGCTTTAGGAACATGGGTGTTGAGTTGTGTTAAAGGGGGCACGTGTGTGTAGTGAGCGCATGTGGAGTTTACTGCTGGAAAGAACATATTTTTTTAAAAGGCACTCAGCAAAGCAGACGTCTGAGATGTCAGACTTGAAAATTTTATGGAGAAGTGCTCTTTTTATTGTTCGTGAACTGATTTTATTTTGCGCCAAACTGGTTGTCCCTCAGCTCTGTGAGGGCAGGAACTCCATCCCTCCCTCCATGTTTACCGTGGTGCTGCAGGTCCTGGCCATGGAGGCTTTTTCCTAAAAGTTTGTTGGGTGCACGAGTGAACGAGTCAGCTGTGATTGTGGACAAGAAGGGTGTTAGCTTCTGGCTGGTTGGTGGTGGGAACAAGACGGGAGAGAATGCGGTGCCAGCTCATGGGTTAGAGGAAATGAATTCTGAGGGAAGAATGGTCTTCAGACAAAGGTCTGTGGACCCTTCCTGGCTCGTGTGGTACCTTTCATTCTGGAGGAACAGCCTGGTATTTCGGAAGAAGAGCTGTCATCCGTGGCCTCCACCTGCTCGTACCTTCGGGATTTGGTTGAGGGCTGAGTACTGTGGTGGAGAACTTTCACGGGCTTTAGAGTCTGGAAGACTTGTGTTTGAAATGCATCCCAGTCACTTTCTAGCTGTGTGGGCTTGGTGCTGGTTGCTTAATTTCTCATTTGTAAAATGAGGGTGGTAATATTTACCCTGCAGAGTTGTGGTGTCAAAGCTCCTAGCTCAGAAAATGGCAATAAGTAGGTGCTCAATATCCGGTATCTCTTGTTAATGTTACTGTATATGTTGATTGTTCCAAACTCGCACAGTACGATCTTTCACAGTGTAGGAGTGGGGGGAAGGCAGGCAGGGCCGAGGGGAAAAGCCGTGCAGACTTCCTCAGCCTTTGGTTCTGCCCTGTATGCTCTCACTCAGTCATTTCCATTTTCTAGTATAAGCTAGTAGGAACTCTAGGAAGGCTTGGTGTGGCCAGACAGAACACCATCAAAAAGATGTCTGTCTTCTCTTTTCCTTTTGCCGGTGAATGTGAACCCACCCCCTGCCCCCCACTTTATGGGGGGCACTTATGGGGGGGCATAAAAAAAAATTTTCTCTACTCATGTCTGTGCCTTTGAATCCCCAGGTCTCCAGGCTTTGGGTTGTCACTGGTTGCAGAGACCACCAATGGCACCTTCCTCAGTGCTGAGCTGGCCTCCAACCCCCAGGGCCAAGGCTCAGCAGTGCTTCCGGAGGACCTCGGCAGGAACTGTGCCAAGCTGCTGCTCGAAGAGATCTATAGGGTATGTCCTCAGCCTCTGCAGGTCTGGGAGCGAAGCCATCAATCAGGATGTGGTTCATTGTCTCTCACTTTTATTCCTTAGCAACTTTCTTCCCTTCCAAGGGCTTAAGCCAAGGAGTTAACTTGTTCCTACTCATTTGATGGTTTAGTATTAACTACTTGAATGGATTAGATAGGCTGGTCCTAAGCTAGTCCGAGAGCAGAGAGATCCAGCCGCACTGGTTTGGGAAACAGGGCAGGTAAAGTTTAATGGGGAGAGGAAGGAACTAGAACAGAGTCATACAAAAGAGAGAGGGTGAGCAGATGAAGCCGGTTTGGTGGTGATTGGCCCGTCGAAGAGCACACATGCCCTGACTGACACTGGCACCATCTCTCAGCTCCTCGAGTCCTTCCCTTCAGGGAGCCGAGGCTCACTGTTGCCAGATTTTTCAAGAGAAGCTGGAAATCTGGATTCGTATGTGGCAGTTCAGGTTTTGCAGTGTCCTCGGGAGCAGCAAACGATGTCTGGGGAAGGCAGTCCTGCATCGGCACATTGTAGGAGCTTGGAATGATCAGACAGGACTTCACCGCTTGCCATTTTGCTTCTGCACCTCTGCTGCGGGACACGGCTCAGGCCTGCCTGGACCAGCCTGTCCTTCCAGTTGCCAGGGTCTTCTCTGTTGTTCTGTGTAAGCAGCGTGCATGTGCGCATGCGTGCACACACGTGTACACACACACACACACACACACACACACACACACACACACACACACACACACACACACACACACACACACACACACACACTGTGTCCTAAAGGCAGTTAGGCTGGCCTAAAAGAAGCAAGGAAGACATTGGAAGGGAAAGAAGAATGATGGCAGGAGAAAATAAGAGGAAGCTGCCTGAAAATACTCTTTAGGGTCCGTAAGCTTGGGTAGATGAGAGTCACAGATGCAGCTCTATGGTTTCTGTTATTCTGCACTGTCTTCTGCCGTGGTCCCACCTCTGGAACCTGAAACTTTGTCCTTGGCATGCAGAATCCAGTTCAGGCTTTGAGGGATGTTCACTTCTCTGCCGTGTAGACGAGGCCCCACGTTCTCAAACTGAGCACTGGTGAGAACTGTCCTCTGGGTGGTTTGCTACTAGATGGTGTACCGTGTCTGTCATTGGTCTTCTCTGTCCAGCTCAAGAGCCTTTCATCTCTGCATTTGTCTGTGTGTTTATTCTCGGTTACTGGAGCTCTCTGTGGGTCCTTCCTGGAGTCTCCCAGGGAAGTTTTACCCTGGTGAAAGCAACAAAAATCACATGTGAGTCCAGCAAAATAAAACCAATAAGGCAGGTCCAGTGGTGTTTTTTTTTCCCCCCATTCATTTCTTCCCTTTGCAGCTGTCATTGATCACCGTGGTAGGTTGATGGCTGGGTCATGGGCTCCCTGTACAGGCCTCACTGAGGAAAACAGCTTCTAAACAGTCTACTCCCCTGATCCAAGTCAGCGCTCTTGAAAATATGTTCTTGGTCATAAGGTGGAACAAGTAAGGATGAATTGTGTCTCAGTTAATTAGGATTTGCAGGTCCTAAGTGGCTTTATTTCACGTCCCTCTAATTAAGAGGAAGAGCGAGAACCTGTAGGTGTGTCTTCCGTGGAGTGCCTCCGGCCCCTGTACTCCCCGTTCAGCTGGGAAGTAGTGGAGGAAGGAAGCCCCGTGTCGGAAGAGTGCAGTCAGGGTCTGGCCTCAGCACTTTGGATGCTAAGTCAGCCCAATGGTTGCTGGAGTGCTAAATGGGGTAATTTTTGAAAGACAAGTAGTAACCGGAAGCTGGGAGTAAATGATCAAGAGCTCCTGCTGCCTGTCACGTAGTTGAGGAAATTTGTCATCTCGGCTGGTGGGAGGAAAGACTGCATGGTTTGTGTGCCCCCCGCAGCCCCTGTGCACATGCGCAGGTGTCCCTTCCTGGGTCCTGTGCTGGCTGGCAGGCCTTCTCCCTGACTGTGGGGGACGCTTCTGTCTCTTTCCAGAGAACCGGGGGCATTGAAAGCATGACATCACGAAATAGCCCTGTTGTGGGAGCCCACGGCCCAGCTGGAGTGTGCGTGTTGTATCCCTGTAAAGAGGGGATCATAAGCCTCCGGGTGAAGGTGCAGCCACAGCCCATCAGTCCCCAAGAGAGAAAACGTACGATCTGGATTAGGTTATTTTATTTTTGTTTACACTCCAGTTAAGTTCTATTTTATACCATTTTCTTGTGCCTGGACCAGCTTTTCTGCCTTTGTTTTTAATCACTGAGGAAACATCCTTTGTATGTCTATGATCTTTAAGTTTTAAAAGGATGAAAATGCTGTATGTTTTTATGAGTATTTTTAAGATTTTATTTATCAGAAAGAAAGCGAGTGCGTGTGCAAGCAAGGGGTGGGAGGGGGAGGGGAGGGACAAGCAGACTCCCTGCTGAGCACGGAGCCCAGATGTGGGGCTGGATCTCACGACCCTGAGATCATGGCCTGAGCTGAAATCAAAAGCCAGGTGCTCAATCGACTGAGCCCCTCAGGTGACCCTGTGAATCATTTTTTCTAGGTGTGTGATGTCACATGGTTTAAATGAGTAATAAAAATCCATCCCTTTGAGGGTACTGCTTATTTTTTATCCACATGTTCATCCTCTTCCCTGATCCCTCATTCCACCTGGGTCTCTTCGGTTACCGAGCCCCCTTGGTTGTGCGGCGGGCTCTCTGGAGCTGCCTTTCTCACCCATCTGTTGCCCCTTCTGCTGCTCCTCCCTTCCCCCCGCCTCTCTAACGTCTCTTCTGTCCAGGTCTCCCCGAGACACTGATCTCCTATTTTCACTCCTGTATTCAGAGACCTTCTCTAGCTTCTCACTTCCCCAAGATAAAGTCGAGACCCTTGGCCCAGTTAGAAAATGCCTGCCTCAGTCTGTCCTTCCCTTCTCCCGACGGTTTCTCATCTGTCTCCTCCACAGACAGCATGCAGCCACTTTTCGGTGGGCCCTGGCTGCTCCTTCTGGCCTTGCATCCTGTCTCCCCCGTCCTCTCGCTCTCCCCTACGGGGCCACCTCAGGCCGCCATCCCCAGAGTCTCCCTCTGGTGCCAGCTGACAGACCGCCCTCTCCCGCCGCCTTGGCAGCCCTAGGGCCCACAGCCCCCAATGACTGCGTAGCACTGGTTCTGCCCGAATTGTCTCTGTTCCTGCTCTTGTCTCATCTTCGCAGTAAGAGCCAAGCCACTTGAAGCGGACTGCACCCTGTGCCTTGGGGGTGCCTCCACTACTGCCTCCGTGGGAGCCTGTGCACAGACCCCAGCGTATCGATGGCACTAAAATACTGGCCCAGCACATACTAGAAAGCAGTGCGGATGCTAGAGAAGCAGCACCGTGGTACGAAGGAGAGATGGAGGAGAACAGTTTAATTTGAGGCAGTTAGGAGAGGGAGTAAGTTGTGTAAGGCAGACTTAGTGTTGTTGGGCCTCCTCTTCTCCATGGGTCAGGGTGTGCTTTTTAGATGGAAAGAGGTAAGCCACAATGTTTCTTGTCCTAAGATTTGCTGAATGAGATAAATACTGTCCTACAGTATCTCCAGTAGTTTGGGAGGGAGGAGCAGTGGATTTTATTAAAGGCTAGTCGTGGTATAAACCTCCTTGTTTTCTGACTCCTTTGTCACAAATGAAGTCCAACAGCAGAGAAGGGGTGTCTGCGCCTAAGCACTGGCTTCCCTACCCTGCACGCACCCCAGAAGGACCGAGGCATGGCCGTAGAAGCAGCAGTGTGGGGCTGCCCATTCCGTTCACATTCCGGGAGAGCCGCGCCCAGAAACGGGGTGTTTCACCGTGATGCTTACAAAATACATAGAGACCCAGGGTCATCCTGCTTTCAGTGTGCATGATGTAAGATTGAACTGTTTTCAGTCAAGTTCTCTCAGGAAGGATGATGAGAAATAAAACACTCCTAAGGGCACACATGTCTCTAGCCGTAATGCGTGCAGTGGCAGAAGCAAAATGGCAGAAACGGTGGAGAAATTCAAGAACGAAAGAAGAAAGACAACCAAAGCAGTTGTGTTCTAATACAAAGGAAAAGGAAGGGAAAGTGGGGGGCAGTAATGCATAAGCGAGCAGTGTGAACGGAGGGACTGATCGCAGTGTTGAAGCACACACAGGGAGGGAGACGAGAAGCAGTTTCTGAGTGTAACAGAGCGTGTGTGTCAGTGGGACCCGTTCCCGTCAGATTAGCCCCAGGACAGGTCACATAGAGCCCTAGGTAATGAGCTGTGTGTTGCCTAGAGCTGACGACACCTTTCTGCTTCTGTGTCCTGCCGTTGCTTTCCTTACAAAGACAAGGTTTTATTTTTCACCAGATGCAGCTCAGCAAACGCATGGTCTCCGTGATTACCGTTGTTTTTATTAAGCTGTGCCTTTCATGTCCTGAAGTTAGTTGGTATAAAAGTTACTCTTAAAAGACGGGCCCTCTGTTTTATTACTGCTTGAACTTTGTCGTCTGCATTTCCGTGGTTCTGATCCTCTGGCGTCGGCGGTTATTTCCTTCCCTCTGTTTTGTTGGTTTTCCATTTTCTGGTTGGTACAACGATTAATCTTTAAAGTGTCTGTGTTTACAGGGTGGATGTGTGGACTCGACCAATCAGAGTCTAGCGCTGTTGCTCATGACCCTTGGACAGCAGGATGTTTCCAAAGTCCTCCTTGGACCACTGTCTCCCTACACGTGAGTCTCCCTTCAGCCCTACCGTGCTGTCCGGTTTAATCTTCCAGGGGCACAGAACGACCCAGGTTTGGGGCCTCACACAGCTTGTGTCAGTGAACACCTGCTCGTACTGATGGTTAGAGAGCCAGAGGCTGTGACCCTAGACCTCGTGTTTAACAAGGATTTTGCTTCCGTTCTTTCTTGTAGCTTCACCATCCCCGTCATTCTCATCAGAGTTACGTGAGAAATACTGGGCAGTTCTCTTGCGTGTGCTTTAGATTTTGTATCCATTTTGGAGGTAAACTCCTGGTTCTGTTATAGCTTGGATTTTGTTGTTAGTTTTTTAAATCCCCCTTTTCCTTCGCTGTGGCGAAGAGGACTGTCTTTTTGTCCAAGACGATAGGGTGTGAGCTGGCTGGAAAGATGAAGGAGGAGGCAAAGTTCTTAGTCCTGCTGCTGGACTAGTGGGGAAATTAGAGAGGTGAGTTTGAGGCCGTGTCGTCCAAAGTTGACCGCTGAGGCATGAGAGCAAGCATTTTCCAAAAAGAGCAGCTCAGACCTAATGATAAACAAGACTTAAATGATACACAGCAGAGTAGAAGCATTTCCCATTGATAGTAACAGCCTCTGAGCACTGACATCTGTGTGTGTGCATGTGTGCGTGTGTTTGTGTGTGTGCGCGCATGTCTATCTAATGTCCTCACGTGGTCACCTGTGGGTGGGAGCGGGCTGGGCGGACCTTGTGTGGTCGGAGATATTCAGGTAGATATGAGACTGAACTGTCCTTTTTCGGTTATCATGGTACCGATGCTGTATATCTGAAAGGTACAGTACTGTGATAACTGAAGAATGGTGGTGCCATCACCTTGGGAGAGGGGCGCGCTCCACCACGGCTGGGGAGACCAGGGGACTGGGGAGAGTCTGATGGAGGCTTTTCTTTGGACTGGTGGTGGGAGATTGTTTCGGAACAAGGAGATGGAAGAGAGTACATTCTGTTAACAGAGGGGGAAGACTGATAAGCAGGAGAGTGAGGACCATACTATCTCCTGATAGCTCGTGTAGAGTATTTCACAGCACAGGAGACCGGAAATTGAGTAAATGGCACCCTAACGCCAGGAATCAACATGGCTACGGTAGACTTTGTAACTCAGGCAGTTAGAGAGGGGGTCGGGGCTGGGAGTACTGCACCCTGAGTGCAGATATTGGCTTCCCACAGAGAGTTTGCGGGCTGTGGCCGATGGTCTGGGCGCCACGGCCCCCTTCAGCTGGTTAGCGGCTCTTTCCGCTGCGGCTTCCTGGCCTCCACTCTGGGGCCGCCGGAGGCCTGACTGCTCGCATGGCGTGAGGCTGTGTCTAGAAACGTGTGTGGTCGCAGGGCATGGGTTTGGCAGAACATTATGTGAGAAATGGAATGTATATTTTTATTTTTCCTGGACAGTATTTTTTTTCTTTTTTGCCTCTGGAGATTTTTTTTTTTTTTTTTTTTCATTTTGGTTCTAGGGCCTTTATAACCTTTTCAAGTCAGCAGTCCCTGTGGAGATGGCCCTCCTCGACTCATTCCTCACCAGACATTAATTGTAGTGTCCTGTCTTCCAGTGACCTTGCCTAAGTTACAACATCTCCTGGGAAAACAAAGTGGCCTGCTCTGACTGGAGCTTTAGAGGAGTGGGACAGATTGCAAAATTATGTGTTTTGAGGCTTGGGTCTAGGCCTTACAGGACATTTGTCCTCTGGATTACCTGCCTCTCAGGACTTCATGTAAGGGAGGGGACAGCCTACCTTCTTTTTGGTAAACTAGCACAAGGGTGAGGGTGATGGAGTTTATTTTTGGAAGCTGTATCTGATTGGGATTCTCTTTGCTTTATCGTTAGGGAAGGCTCCAGTGGCCCAAAGTGATGAAGAGGCAAAGGCAGGTAGAAGCATATGTCCTTGAGGGACCTGATGAATGAAGTTAACATCATATTTGTATACAGTTAAGGGTGAAAAGGGATAGAATCCATAATCAGGACGATCATACTTGGAGGGGAGCGGTTTATCATAGTCAGAATCAAGAGTTTTTGAGATCAAACTGTCACGCATACTTTAATGAGCCGCTAAAGTCATAAAAATTTGTTTTCTGAAACCTGATTTCTGATGAAAACCAGAAGCTTGACCGTCCTTGGTTTAAAGAAGTGTATTCTGGCACTTGGCATGTTTTGATTTTTATAAATAGCTTTTCAAATGTCTGTTTACAGAGCACTGGGATTAAGGAGGGTGTTTTTTTCGTGCACTGTTGCTTTCAAATCCTGGAAAATAAGGGGCTCTATGTTCTTCCCTTCTTTTCCTCGTCTCTCTGTCTTACTTCAGGAGATTGCTGTTGGAGGGTTTCTATGTTACTTGAGAAAGTAAGTCTGTCTGTGTGAAGTTCTTTAGGAAGGCCAGAGAGATTTTTTTTTCCAGTGGAATAAAATAGTATTAAATGGCACGCTAGTATGTGTATAATCTATTTCTGTTGAATTTATTGAGTTTTAGATGGTTATAGTTGGTGACAGTGGTTCTGCCTTCCCCCCTCAAAAAGCTTAACTTTAGAGTTTGGGGAAGGATTTACACTTTATTTAAAGGCAAGGTAACCAAGAAGAATAAATATTAATGAGCATTTTAATTAGTACTTGGGGAAATTGTTCACCACTGGAGGCTGCGGTTGCCAGAGCGTGCTGTATTCTGTGTGTGCAGGCGTCAAGAGTCCTGCCTGGATTTCAGGTGCGGCTCTGCCCCAGAGCTCAGGACACTGTGTGGACCAGGAACTGGGCGCCCTGAGCATCTCTCTCATCAGTAGAGATGGTGATGGTCCTGCAGTCATGGGTTTGTGGAGATAGAGTGAGGCTGAGCACTCAGCCCTCCCAGTAGTGCAGTGGACCTCACTGAGCTCAAGTCGATGCTGGAAGCCGAGGTTTGTGTCTGGGTGTCCCCTCGGCCTGGGAAGTCCATT
Source organism: Procyon lotor (assembly GCA_028646535.1). Lineage (NCBI taxonomy): Eukaryota > Metazoa > Chordata > Mammalia > Carnivora > Procyonidae > Procyon > Procyon lotor. Next base: position 4,057,170 of record CM053615.1, on the reverse strand, counting down.
TTCCTGGTAAGGTCACTTTGGACACCAGGAGACCTAGGAAACTTGCTTCATGTATTCTTGGGCCTGAGGTCACTGTAAATTGTCTGCTCAGCTCTCTCTAAATCTGTATTCATTACAACCAGCCTCTTGCACTCAAGTTCCTAAACACACCGCACACATCTTATCTGTGATTCCCAAGAATTCTGTAGGGTCGGTTTATTTAATGAACACTTACAGTGTGTGCTGTTGTCCAGATGTTGTTTTAGGTGCTTTAAAAATACGAACTCATGTAGTTTTCATGATGACCCTGTGGGGGCGATAAAGGCAGGAAGGGACTCCTCATGCTCCATTTTCCAGGTGAGGGGGTTGAGGCCACAGAGGTCGAGTCCTGTGCCCGAGATCAGGCATACAGATCAGCCAGTGGGGTTCTGACCGAGACAGTCTCGTCCAGAGTCCCTGCTTCCCTGACGCACTGTGCTCTTATGTAAGAGCTGGGATTCCATCCACATCACTGGGCCCTGGGCACCTCCCTGCCTCAGGCACGGTGCCCTGCTTCATCTTGTCAGAGAGTCCTCACTTCAAATTCTGCTGTAAAATGATCGCCTTCTATCTTTAGTTAGAAGTCTAAAATAAACCATGCCACTTTGGTGTTTTTCCCCCTCACTTTAATAAACGACCTCTTTCCACTGCTTATGAAGTGCGGGGGAGAGAGAGCCCAGTGTCCTTGTTCACACCGGCTAATCGGGGCTGTCGGCTCCCCCAGTCTGCAGCACAGTGGCAGGAGACCTTGCGAGGGAGCCCCCGGCGGTTCAGGCTCAGTTGCTTGGCTGCTCTCTGCAAGCTAGTGCGGCCTGCTCCACCTTACCTCTGGGGAGTGCTTGAAGTCCTGCAAAGCCCCATCCCTTCTATTATGCTCTTTGTACCCCAGAACGTATTTGGCATGGGGGAAAAGCCAGGGAAATCCTTACTTTTCAGATGAAACGAGTGAAGTAGTTAAATTCAGTTATAAAGGCGGCAGGAAGCAGTCGGGCTGGGGAAGATGCGAGGCGGCTGAGTTTGGCAGAGAACTCGCTGTGAACCTTCGTTCTTGGAATAGAGGTCAGCAGGCTTCAGGAAAACCACTGTTGGGCAGAAAAAAACCACCCGTGTATTTTTTAAAAGCTCGTCTGTCATGACTGTGGAGTCTCGTTGAACAGATTCTCTTCTTGCCCCTGAAACTTTCCCCTCAATGGCCAGAGCAACACCTTGGGCCTGAGAAGCAGGTAATGCTAATTTCAAAGTGACTTGGTGGAACAGGAGGCAGGACCCTCTGTTGGGTTTTGTGTCTGTGGGGCGGCTGGACAGAGGGCTCTCTCATGACATGGCGCCCCTCGTGTGTCAGGCTTCAGAAGAATAACCTGGTGAGGGGCTGGTGTTTAAGGGGTGGGGTGGGCCGCCTGGCAAGTCGCAGGTGGTTGGGGTTCAACGGGCAGGTGCCCATGAGCCCAGTGGCCTTCACCTATTGACCAACAGTGGTGGGGGGAACAACCGCCCTTTGAAAATACACAGGAAAAATTATCTCTGAAACGTGTATGTCAGATGGACTGAAGGCTTTCATAGGAAAGTATTTTTCTACAAAAATACTGTTTTTGGTTTTGTTTTCTGCGAAAAGAAATCCTTTTTCCTGAACAACAACAAAAAAGCTCACTGTGTGGTTGTCTAAGTCAGGAGTTCAAACCCTTCACGCGGGAGTCGTGTAGAGAATTCCAGTTGTCTAGACGGTGGGTCTGCAGAGCCGCCCGTTACACCGCGCAGGGGGTCTCTGTGCCCCACCGAGCGGCAGAGGCGCTGTCAGCGAGCCACAGCCCCTTTTCTGCGTGGCCCGGTGCTCGTGTCCGAGAGGCGGGAGTCCGCCGGGTGGAGCTGGGGAGACAGCGGAGGGCGGGCGGCCTGCCCGGGGAGCCGTGGCCGCAGCCGCGCAGAGCTACGCGTCCTGAAGGGCGCAGGTCAGTGCAGACGTGCTTGCCGAATTCCCTCAGGAGACGGTTAGGATTTAACACCGTCTGTGGTTATTTCTCGGCTTCTGGAGAAGCGGCTGGAGCGGGGAGGACATTCTGAAGCCTCCCCCGGCCTCTTCGTGCAGGCTTCCTCAGATAGGCAGAGGGCCTGGCAGAACATCTTGTAGAACGTGGAACCGACTTTGCTTTTCCTTGCCGTTCCAAAGGCTACAAACACCCTGAGGCTGCAAATATGTGGGCCTGCACACTCAAGCCTGTGTTTCCCAATCCTTCTCCAGGAGCTCAGGGGCACGCGGAGGCCCCTCGGGGGTTCTGCCAGCTGCTGAGGGCGTCTGGGTTTTCCAGCACAGTCCAGCGATTTCACCGTGCGGCAGGCTGGGGAGGCTCCGGGAGCAGAGCGCGCCCTGGGGTGTGCTCCGGTCGGACGGCGACAGAACAGGCTGCCGGCCCTTAGAGCACAAAGTGGGTGAGATGGCTGTCGCTCTCCTTGCTGCCAGCTGGAAGCTGTGCCCGCAGACGTTGATCGTTTATCTGTGGGTTTGATGTGTTTGTTTTCTCTCCTAGGACAGGGTGTGGGGGACCTGGTGGGGCTGGGGCAGAGAGCACGAAACTGACCGTTTCAATTGGTGAGGAAGACTGGGGCACCCGCAGGGGAAAAACGGGCTTCCCTTCATGCTGAGAGTGAGGACGTCACTCGTCAAGGCCAGCCCGAGCTCCCGAGCTCCCTTCCGTGCCTCATGCAGCTGGTAGGGTGCCCCGAGGGGAGAATGGGCTTCCACCGCAGGCTCGGGCTTTGTCCTGGAGGTGCTTCACCACAGGCGCAGCGGGCGGGGGTGAGACAACTCTGCAGAAGCATTAGTTAGACACCCCGAGCAGAGCCAGGAATACAGTGGAAACCAGAGAGCCAGCTGGCCGAAGAGTCTCCCGTAGGAGAGTTGCCAAACAGGATGTTACTTCAAAGATGGAGATGAAGAGAGAGCAGAGAAGCGAGGGGCTTTTGTGCGTGTGTGCCCCACGCACCAGAACTACCTTCCAGAGTAGTTACTGTTTCTTCTCTTCATCCCTGATGTGCTGGTCATGTCTGCCAGACTAGCTGAGGAGTTGTTCCCTCGTTTGTCCCTCCCCCTTTTCCCTCATTTGTAGACTGAAGGACAGACCGACAGGAGTGGTGTGAAATTCACTGCAGTAGGCTTTGTGCTGATTTGGGTATATACTGTGTGAGGCTGGGAGCCGGGCCCAGTACTTCTTTTGAATTTCACAAATATTGTATATTTATTCATTTTGAACAGCTGTATTTTTTTTTTAAGATTTTATTTATTTGTTTGACAGCAAGAGATCACAAGTAGGGGCGCCTAGGTGGCTCAGTGGGTTAAAGCCTCTGCCTTCGGCTCAGGTCATGATCTCAGGGTCCTGGGATCGAGCCCCACATCGGGCTCTCTGCTCCGCAGGGAGCCTGCTTCCCTCTCTCTCTCTGCCTGCCTCTCTGCCTACTTGTCATCTCTCTCTCTCTCTCTCTCTCAAATAAGTAAATAAAATCTTAAAAAAAAAAAAAAATCACAAGTAGGCAGAGAGGCAGGCAGAGAGAGAGGGGAAGCAGGCTCCCCAATGAGCAGAGAGCCCGATGCGGGGCTCGATCCCAGGACCCTGAGCTCATGACCTGAGCCGAAGGCAGAGGCTTTAACCCACTGAGCCACCCGGGTGCCCCCCTGTATTTTTTTTTAAATGCCAACCCAAATGTAGTATCAGTGGTTTTCTTTCCTTCTTTCTTTTTCTTTTTTTCCTTTTTCTTTCCCTCCCTCCCTCCCTCCCTTCCTTCCTTCCTAAGATTTTATTTATTTATTAGAGAGAATGAGTGAGAGAGAGAGAGCATGGTTGGGGGGAGGGTCAGGGAGAAACAGAATCCCTGCTGAGCAGGGAGCCTGATGCGGAACTCGATCATGGGATTCCAGGATCATGATCTGAGCCGAAGGCAGTCACTTAACCAGCTGAGCCACCCTGGCGCCCCTTGAACAGCTGTATTGAGATACAATTCACATACCACACAGTTTACTCATTTAAAGTGTATAGTTGGGGGGCACCTGTGTGGCTCAGTTAAGTGTCCAACTCATGGTTTTGGCTCATGTTGTGATCTCAGGGTCGTGAGACTGAGCCCCACATTGGGCTCCCCGCTTATTGGGGAGTCTGCTCAAGATTGTCTTCCTCTGCCCCTCCCCCGCAGACACGTGCATGTGTCCTTGTGTGCTCTCTCTCTAAAACAAATAAATAAATCCTAAAAAAGTAAAGTGTACAATTCAGTGGTTCTTAGTATATTCCCAAGTTGTGTAACCATAACCACAGTTTCCATAACTTTAGAACGTGTTCACCACCGCAGAAGGAAACCCTTCACCCATTCATGGTTGTTCCCTATCCTTCCCGCTCCCCCCAGCCCTAGGCAGCCACCAATCTGCTTCCTGCCTGTTCAGACATTTGCCTGTTCTGACCATTTCATGTAAATAGACTTATACAACATGTGGTCTTTCATGACTGGCTTCTTTGAGCACAATGGTTTCAGAGTTCATCCATGCTGTAGCGGGTGTCCGCAGTCTGTTCCTTTTCAAGGCCAAATAATATTCCATTGTACTGACAGCCCGCATCTTGTTTATCCATTCGTCAGTTGATGGGCATTTGGGTTGTTCCTACTTTTTTGGCTGTTACGAATAGTGTTATCACCAACATTTGTGTCAAGCTTTTGTGTGGGCCTATGTTTCCCTTCTCTTGTGGCTGCACCTAAGAGAGGAATCAGTGGGTCCTGTGGGAAGTCCTTACTTAAGACTTAACTGCCAGACAATTTTCCACAGGGCCACACCGGATTGAAATTCCAGCCAGCAGTGTTGAGGTGTCTGACTGCTTCACATCCTTATCCAGACATGTGAGGTCTCTCTTTTTGATTGTAGCCATCCTGTGGGCGATGTGTGTGAAATGGGATCTCCTAGTCATTTTGATTTTCATTTCCTTAATGACTAATGATGTTGGGTGTCTTTTCATGTGCTTATTAGCTATTAGTATGTCATTGGAGAAATGTCTGTTCAGATCTTTTGCCTATCTTGGATTGTTTGGGTTTTTTTTATTATTGAGTTGTAAGAGTTCCTTATATTCTCAGTATTAGACTCTTATCACATACATGATTTGCAAGTATTTTTTTTTCTATCCTGGGAGTTGTCTTTTTACTTTCTTGATAGTATCCCCACAAAAGATTGTAATTTTTTTTTTTTTTTAAAGATTTTTATTTATTTGACAGAGAGAAACACAGCGAGAGAGGGAATATAAGCAGAGGGAATGGTAGCGGGAGAAGCAGGCTTCCTGTGGAGCAGGAAGCCCGATGCGGGGCTCGATCCCAGAACCCTGGGATCATGACCTGAGCCGAAGGCAGACGCTTAACGACTGAGCCACCCAGGCGCCCAAAAGATTTTAATTTTGATGAAGTGCAATTTATCTGTTCTTTTCTTTCATCACTTTGCTTTTGGTGTTGTATTTAAGAAACCAGGGTCCAGCCCAAATCATGAGGATTTTCTCCTGTGTTTTCTTCTGTGAGTTTCATGTGTTAGCTGTTAAATTGAGGTCCTTAATCCATTTTTAGTTAATTTTTGTGTATGGTGTGAGGAAGGGGCCCAACTTCATCTTTCTGCATGTGGAGCTGTTCCAGCAGCATTCATTGAAAAGATTATTGTTTCCCCCTTGAATTATCTTGGTACCCCTTTTGAAAATCAATTCACCATAAATGTGTGGGTTTATTTCTTGACTCCCAACTCTTTCCATTGGTCTTTATGTCTAGAATCAGTATTTTGAAAGCTTCTCAGGTGATTCTATGTGCAGGCAGGGTTAGAACCATCTGGCTAGGGTCAGGAGCTTGGATGGTTCAGTTGGGAGGCAGTAGCACACACGGTTGCTGGATACTTCGTTACTGAGATGCAAATCATCTTTTCTTAAGTAAACCAGTGTTCCCAAACTTGCCCGATTAAGCATTATGGGGGGCGGGGCGCCTGGGTGACTCTATCAGTGAAGTGTCTGCCTTCAGCTCAGGTCATGATCCCGGGGTCCTGGGATTGAGTCCCACATCAGACTACCTGCTCAGCAGGGAGCCTGCTTGTCCCTCTCTCTCTGCCACTCCCGCTGCTTGTGCTTGCTTTCTCTCTCTCTGTCAAATAAATAAATAAAAAACAAACAAACAAACAAAAAAAACAATCACCAGGGATCCTTGTTAACAATAAATGTCTAGCCCCTGTGCACTGGGAGACAGGGCCTGTAAGGAGTGGGGAGGGGCCATCTTTGTGTTGGCCTGTCCTTCTAGGCTCTACCATGTGGACTCTTGCTCCCTACCAGTTGTTACTTGAATAGAACCTTCAGGAACCTGTGTTTTTAATGAATTCTCCAGGTGAGTCTTATGGTTGGGCCAGCTGGGAAGATGCTGAATTTGCTATCCCATGGTCCTTCCGTGGAGTTGCTGTTCCTAAAGTACCTTTGGGATGAAGCCATCATTCTGTCTTAAAGGAGATGACAAGCAACAGCCCTATGAAACTCCTTGTCACATGTACTGTGAGCTCCTCCCTGGCCACCTTCTTTAATATGGCCTGCCATATACGCACAAACATTATTACACCCGCATTTCTTCCCACCCCTCTGCCTTGTTTACTTTATTTAAATTTCCACAGTTAAAAGAGTACTTAGCTTGTTGACCCCGCTACATTGACCACTTCATGAGAGAAGGGACTTTTTTGTTGACTCCAACATCCCTAGCACCAAGAACAGTGCTTGGTACAAAGTATACACTCAGTAAATGTGTGTTGAGTGAATGGAATGGTTATATTGAAGTTGAACAGTGAAGAGAGAGACTGTTTTGGCCTCTGCTTGGTTGTCTGTCATGATGCTGTGAGTCACGGGAGTGCGCGTCTCTCTCTGCATAAGCTGCTCAAAGACTAACGCTCTATTTAGGCCAGGTGACTTATGTGTCATGTACTAACCTCAGACCTTTAAAAATCGAATTTATCTTGTATTGTGTGCATCTCTATAGGCTGTCCAAATCCACTTTGGAAAATGGCAGGCTGCGAATAAATACTATTTAATAAGCTTTTATTGAGAAGTTCTTAATTTTAGATATTCTTGATCTGTGAAAGTAAAGATTTGTGTTTACTTTGGGGAAGGAGAACTTGTTTTGAAAATAGAATTCCTTTTTCACTCCTCCCTCATTTTTTGTTGTTTTGTTATGTTTGTTTTTTCCCTTTTAGGATAGAATTTTTGCGGCATTTGAAGAGCTTTTTCCAGATTATGTTTAAAATTGAAACCAAGCCATGTGGTGAAGAACTCAAGGGTGGGGATAAAGTGCTGATGACTTGTGTTGGCATCGGTTTCTCCAACCTTAGCAAGACCCTCAAGTGATACTCTCACCAGATAAGGCCCCAACACCTACAAGCAAAGCAGAAGCTGCCATGGACACTCAACGGGACCAAGTCCAAATTCATCCAGGACAGGATATGCTCTTACATTAAGGCTTTCTTGATTTTCCATTAAAAAAAATCAGAATATTTAAAGAAAAGACATCTCTCTATCATGTGGCTTCTAAGCTGTTTCTGCAGTGGCGCTGACATTCTTCAGGAGCCCCGGTCACGCTGAGCGCACCCTTGGCTCAGCTGGACGAAGAGTGTGCCTTCAGGACACAGCTGGGCTGCTAGAACAACTCCTAGCTGTATCCCTGGACTTCCATCGCGTGGAGCCTGTCACTGTTCCTCCCGCGAGGGCTGACCGCGCTGAGCCTCGGTTTCTGTGTAGGGATTACTGAGATAACATGGGGCGGCATGCACTGCTCCGCACGTGTCAGGATTGGTCTCTGAAGCTCCTTGCTGCCTCGTCTTCTGAAGGGACTGACACCTTGGAGGCAGGTGCCGCCCCCCTGTCTGGCTCATTGTATGTGTGTGTGGGGTGAGGAGGGCCTGGGGAGGGCAGGGGTCCATTAAAGTCATTGGATATTTTCTCTATCTAAGGGGTGCGGTACATTTTCTTATTTTATCCTCATGGTAGCTCTGCAATACAGATTTTAGTGCGTTCTTAAGAAAATTCACAAAGGGTATTTTATCCCTTTGAAGTTTATAATGTAAAGGCAGTAGATCTGATTTAAAGTGCTGCAGGTAACAGTGTCAGAGCCTGGAATTGGACCCGACTTGCAAGCCTCATAAGTCAGGGGATTACTGCTCCGTGGGTGCTAGCAGAAGACCTGCAGATCTTGGGTCTGAGCCAGAGAACTTTGTTACTGGAGCACAGCAGGAGCCCCATGTTTGGATCGGTTTCCCCTGTCCCCCAAGTCCCACAGTGATGACGCAGGGCGGGGTGGGGGCAGGGCAGTGCTGAGCGGGCAGTGGGCTTGCCTCACGGCCGAGGAGTCTACCTGCTCCGGGACTCCTCCTCTCCCAGCAGGCCTGCTCTTTCTTCCATATGGGGACATCACTGCATCCCTCAGGACTGCTTGCTGGGAGCACCATTAGGAGAAAGGGCCCAGGGAAAGGCCTCCCGAGCAAGAACAGGCAGGAACGCTCGGACAGCTGAGTCTACATTTGGCATGTGTATGGGGCCACAGTCGGTAGGAAAGGAAAGATCTAACCTCTCTACGAGGATTCCAAATGGTATTTTCTACCTGGGGGCTGCGAGTGGTTCGAAGTAAGGAGAGGTCTTGGCCTTCCTAATCTTGTTTGTACCCTTTTCTTTTTCAGGGAAAAGGGACTAGAGGGAATCTACGTTCATGACTGGGGGTATGGGAAGATGTGGAGATGGAAACCTAACATGGCAGAGAGCCAGGCCATTTTGAACGATGGCATTCCACTTACTGAGAACTTTACGTAGCTATTAGTTTTGTGTTATGCGTAAGGCACGAACACAGACGTAGAAGCTGAGAACAATACCCATGTACGCTCCCAGTTCTCTAGGCTGGAGGTTGTGGTGGGCTTGGCTGGATTCTCTGCTGAGAGTCTCACAAAGCTGATGCCAGGCTGGGCTCTGGCAAAGAATGAACTAGCTCATTCAGATTGCTGGCAGAATTCAGGTTCTAGGACTAGAATTCCTATTTCTGGCTGGCTGTCAGCTGGGGACATCTGTCAGCTCTGGTGGCCTGGATTCCTCGTAACTTGGTTCCCTCTGTCTTCGAGCTCGCGATGGTACATTGAATCCTGGTGTAGCCAGTCTTTCTTGCACTTTGACTCTTTTTCTTGTAGTGCCAGCTGAAGAAAACTCATTGCTTTGATTGCTTTTTTTTTGCTTTGATTGCTTTTAAATGCCTCCTGTCTTACCTGAATTATCTATCTAAAGGTCGCCTGATCACAACAATACGTAAGTTTGTGTTTGAATAGCCAGGGGCCAGGAATCGGGGATGGCCATCTGAGAATTCTGCCTACCACACATGCTGCCGTCTTTTTTACTGCTGCTGCCGTTAGAACCCAGGTCGGCCCATGATTAAATTCGGAACTAAGGGGCCACGTTGCTTTGAACACGATGGGTACTATGCTCAGGGGCTTTCTGTCTACTGTAGCAAGCTCTGGAAATGGTACTGTTGGTCAGTTTAGATCAACAGTGGTGTGTGGACTGTAGGCAGATCATTGCAAACAGTCGAAGGGGTGTGTGCTGTGTGTTCACGGTGTTCACAGCTCTCTGCTGTGAACGTGGGAGGGTCTAGTGTTTCTAGCCCTTCTCCTGGCATAGCTGCTTCTGCAATGGGAATACCTGGTAGTGGTGAAGATATTGCCAAAGGAGGAGAAATGGTAGTATTCATTTATACAGCACTCTCCCAGCCCCTTCTCAAACGCCCAAGGGAAGCAATACCATTCACTGGACAGAAGCCATTCTGTGCAGGTGGCTGGTCCGTCTTTGACACTGGGCCCCTCTAGCTTCTGCCTTGTTCTTAGATTCGTTCCTGGTTAGTGCAGCTGCCCCAGGGTCGTTTGAAGAGAGAAACTAGCAATTTAGGCTTGGTTTTCTGTCTTAGTTTTTCTGTTTCCTTCCTGTTGGACAGAGGCAGACCATTCTGAATTCAGTGAGGCTAGTGATTTTTTTTTAAGATTTTATTTATTTATTTGACAGAGAGGAGAGAGGTCATAATAAGTAGGCAGAGAGGCAAATAGAGAGAGAGGGAGAAGCAGGCTCCCCTCTGAGCAGAGAGCCCGATGTGGGGCTCGATCCCAAGACCCTGAGATCATGACCTGAGCCGAAGGCAGAGGCTTTAACCCACTGAGCCACCCAGATGCCCCTGATTTTTTCTTTTTTTAAAGACCTATACACCTGTGACCTTGTTGGAGGTCATGGTGAAACATTGCTTTTGCCTTTCTGTCATCTACCTTCTCCTCCGTCTTTCAACACCCTTCAGGGTGTTGACTACATTCTGTGTAAACACCAGCCAGCCGCCCTGATCATAATCACTTTACCATATTCATCAAGGCAGTTGATAAGGGGTGGGAGGAAGCCAGGATATTGCAGCATACCGTACTGATGGGGAAAGAGCAGCAGGAGGCTCCGCAGAAGTCCAAATTGCCTTCAGAGGCCAGCTAAACCTCATGGTTTGTTTATTTTTTAATCTTCTCTGATAAAAAGTGGTGAAGGACATCACTGATCGCAGACCCAACAAGAAAGCCCAAAAGCTTAAGCTGCTTCATGGTGCCTGTCTTCTCACTGTCATGGGACAACAAAACCCTGTAAGGTGGCCATTTCCTGCTAGGTCTTTTGTTTTGGGAGCCTCCTCAGTGAGGCCCATGCTGGCAGATAGTTTTATGCTGAGTGGAACCTTCGGAAGTAGGCTGGATAGAATAGAGGAGCCTGGAAGAAGTGGGTCAGATCAACGGTAGATGGAGAGAAGGGAACACCAGGAAAGTAAGGAATTCCCACAGGATTGGCCATGCCTAAGGTGGGGGTGGGACTCCCCCGGGTGAGGCTGGGGACTAAGGCCGGCTGATGAAATGGGTTTACTGAGGGCTTTGGCCATGGTGTGAGGAGTAGGATGTGGGGTTCCATTGGCTTTGCCTGTCGGTACTTGGTTGGAGAGCTGTGGCTGTACCGTGTGGGCAATGTTAGCCCGTCTCTGAACAGGGAAGCAGCCCCACGAGCTGGGTGCCCCATCCACATCTCCACTGTTCTTCACCTGACTCCAGGGTGGATGAGAAGCAGCTTCCGCTCAGTCAGTATCCATGGTCAGACCACCCTAGTGTGTTCTTCAGAAGGACTAATGGCTAATTGGGAACGTCAACAGACAAGCTGGGTCTTTTTGGACTCACGTTGACCAGGTCTAAGAGGCCATTTGAGTGGAATAATTTATCAGTGTTCAGCATCTTACAGAAGCCAAGGTATATCACTCCTTTTCTCAAGCAAATAAGAGCCTTCATTTTGTCTAGGGCTGCCTGGGTCTGGGGCTGCTCTAATTCCTCATCATATTTGGCCCACACCTGTGAGATAGACTGACCCCAAGCCTGAGCCCAGGTTTTGGGTCAGCCCTGTTGACCGGCCCAGGCCAGAGTTTGGGTGGGTGGGCCGCTCCCTGTCTTCCTAGTCCTTCTGATCTGTTGGTTCCCGATGTGGATCCTGCTCTGCTGAGACCCTTCCATTGGGTCTGCAGGGGAAGTGACGGTGATCTCAGGAGGTAAGTGTGGCGCACTTGCTTTCTGGGTCAGCTTGGCTGCTGACCAGCTGTTACATGACATTAAATAACTTACCTCCCCACACTTGGGTTTCCTCCCTTGGAATTGAGGTCGATGTGTGAGATGGTACAAAAAAAAATCAGAAAGATGCCCACCATTGCCTGCTTGTCCTGCCAACCCTCCCCCATTCTCCTCTATGTTTATTTGGGACAGCAAGTAGGTTAGTTAGCATTTTTGTTTTTGTTTTATAAATATCAAGATAGTTTCCCTGAGGTCTCAGGATACTCTGTCTCTGTTTCCTTCCCATTCCCAACCTTCTAAAGAGGCTTGTACTCAAAAATACTCAGATTGATCAATTTGTTAATAATTTCTGCTACCATTTGGGCAATATGATTTTCAAGCCTATTAATTTCTAGAAATCAGAGGCCAGCTTAAAGACAAAGGATAAGGAACCAGCCCAGCAAGGAGATGCGTGGCAGCTTTGTATGTCTACTCCTTGAATACCCTATCACCAGGGCCCTGAGAGTTGGTTGGCCCTGCTGCTGGACTCACTGGTGTCCATTTGGGCAACTGGTCTTGGGAGGATGATGCCCTAAAAGAAGAGGGATCTTCATAGGTCTTTAAGGAAAGACATTGGTGGGGACTATATATTTGCAGATGGTGCCTGACATATTGTGGGGATGGATCCAACTTCAGATTGTTACAGCTTTTTTTTAAAAGCTGAGTTCACTTGGTTCTGGGCCTTCTGCAGACTCCTCTCTTGGTCTCATGCTCTGATTTTACCTTCCTGCTGTTTTTACCTGTCAGGCAGTTAAAGTCCTCTTGGCTAAGATCTGTAAGCTTTGAAGAACCAGTGGAAATGTTTGCAAAATGTCAGGAAAAAAAAAATCCTGGCTCCAAATCATGCAAAGAAAAGAGCAAAAATTACTAAATATCCACAAAATAAAACGTTTTCTTGCTTAATTGTTAAAATTTTGACAACAACATAGGCCAGAGTTTTTTTCTTCACGAGTATTTCTAAGCTCTCATGACTGCCAAGGAACCATAGCTAATCATCTAGTGAGTTGCTGGGCCCCTAAGCAATTTAAAAGACAAGATTATAACAAGTTTCAGAAATTTAGGATGTGGCTACATTTTAATATGTGTGGTTTGATCATGCTGTCCTAAGAGGCCTAGAAAGTAAAACGTTGTGGGAGCCCTCCCCTGTCCCTGATCCGCCTCCTCAGACCGAAAGCCTCAGCAGTTCCTGAGGGGGTCCCCACCCCATTATGCACCCCCAGCTGCATGTTTGCAGAGACCCCAGGGAGCCTCCCCTGTCTTGGCACTTAGCACACTCCATTAGTTGTTCCTGAACTGTCCCCTGTCAACCTCTGGTGGGATGGATAGCGTTCATCTTCTGAGGTCTGATATGGCTATGATTGTAAAATTATTTTTGGAAGCCTTGATTTTAAAAAAGATTTAATTTGAGAGAGAGCGAGAGAGAGGGAGGGAGATCACAAGCAGGGGGAGCAGCAGAGGGAGAGGGAGAAACAGACTCCCCGCTGAGCAAGGAGCCCAATGCAGGGCTCGGTCCCAGTGCCCCTGGGATCATGAGGTGAGCCGAAGGCAGACATGTAACTGACTGAGCCACCCAGGTGCCTGCAAAGCCTTTATTTTTTAAAAAGATTAATTCAGTAATTTCTGAGCAAAGCTTTTGGTTTCTCGAGTTTCAGTAGAGTGTTGGGCAACTAATGCTCAAGTAGGAATGAGTCCTATGTGAACCCCAGCTGTGTCAGCTGATGTGTGGCTGGGGCCCGTGAGGTTCATTTCCTTACCTGCAGTATGGGAATTGTCTACCATCTGCCCTAGTATAGAGAAGATTTCTTTTAACATAATGGTTATGTACTAAGTGCTAGCTGTTTGGTCCTAGTGAAGGCCCAAAGCAGGCTTCAACCTAGCAGGTTAGCATCAGTGTGAGTCACAGGGTTTATCTTTAACATCTAGTACATGGATGTGCTTGGCTAGAAGGCCAGATGACCCCCGTTTGGGGTCAAACTGGCCGAGTTTAAAAGGGCCTGCAGGCGTCTACATGGAGTTCACCTTGTTCCAGGGTGGCGAACTAGGATCTGTCCAGTGGGATGAGTTGAAAAGGCGGGCCCTGCCTCAGGGCTATTGGATCCTAGACCCACCTGCCCCAGACCCACCTGAGGAACTGCAATGTTGTTAGAAGTCAGCTCTCTCCCATCTCAGCCTGTTTTCTTCAGTGTTGTCCTCCTCCTGCAGGCATTCTCTTGAATATTCTATTCTCTCCGCAACCATGGTGGACAGAGAGACTGTGTCTAAAAAAATACTAAAATACTAAAAAAAATATATATAATACTAAAAAAAATACTAAAAAAATATATAATAAAAATATATATATATAATATATATATTATATATATATTATACACACACACACACACACACACACACACACACCCTGAGTTGTCTCTCTCTGCTGACTACAGAACACTTTGACCGACCAGATCTGGTCCACTGTAGCACTTTCCAGAGCATGCTCTGCATGTACACTGGCATCCTGAGATGCTTCCCCTGGAAAGGATTATTAGAGGTATAGACATCACTATAATTTCCAGCCCAGGTTTGAAGCATCACAGTGTACATTAATTTAGCAAAGGCTCTGCGAAGTCTTGCAGTTGAACTGTGTTTGTTGATTGTTCATTCTATCACATTTCAAGCTGGCTTGACCATGGGACTCCATACCTGCCAAAAAAAAAAAAATTTACATATATATATATACTACATACAGTGCTTTTATTCTGCAGATCATACTTTGGGTGTTCCTGGTCTTCTGGTGTATTTTTAGGATATTTTTAAGGAAAAGATCAACTCTTCCATTCTTGATTGGAGTATTTGTGAGAAGCTGAGTAGTTTGGGGTCCCTCGTGGGAAATAGAGTCATGTTTAACCCTTGCCCCAGCCTTACTGTGTCAGTCAGCCACACACATGAGCTTCAAAGCAGTGGCCACTAGCCTCACCCATCCCTGTACCATCTTTTCTTCTTGTCTGGGCTTCGAAGAGTTAGAAGGGTCAGGTATAGGGATGGGAGGGGATTCTTTTCCCATAATTATGGCGTCCCTGGTTTCTTGAGCTTTGCATTGACAGTTCCTTACTTCTTGGCTCAGAACCTTAACATGGCAGTAAAGCTCATGAGCTCTCCGGAAGAAGAGGTCAGAAGATGTGTGTAGAAATTCTGACTGGGGGTCCAGGGAGAGTGCCAGAGCTTTGTGGATGATAGCTCAGTCTTGGTAATTGGTCAGGGAGCGGAGACTGTGGAGAAATGATTGGCCAAAGTCTTAGGCCAGGCTGAGCTCCCAAACATCTGGACATTCAAAGAACTCTGACGGCGGCATCACCTACCAACAGATGGGAAGATAGTGTTTTTGAGACAGTGGACCTAGGAAGGGAGAGAAGGCTTGGGCTTTTTAAGTGAGCTTATGCGAACCAAGATGCCCTTCAACAGATGAATGGATAAAGAAGATATGGTACATATATACAATGGAATATCATGCCTCCATTAGAAAGGACGGATATCCAACTTTTGTATCAACATGGATGGGACTGGAAGAGATTATGCGGAGTGAAATAAGTCAAGCAGAGAGAACCAATTACCTTACGGTCTCACTTACGTGCAGAGCGTAAAGAAAAACATGGAGGGCATTAT
>CM053615.1:4004903-4041748 GCA_028646535.1 Procyon lotor | reverse complement strand
AAACCAGAGGGGGAGATGAGCCATGAGAGACTGTGGACTATGAGCAACAAACTGACGGTTTTGGACGGGAGGGGGGTGGGGGTTGGGCGAGCCTGGTGGTGGGTATTGAGGAGGGCACGTATTGCATGGAGCACTGGGTGTGGTGCATGAATAATAAATCTTGTAACACTGAAAAAATAAATAAAATTAAAAAAAAATAAGTGAGCTTATGAAAGGAGACTCTTAAAAAAAAAAAAGAAGAAGAAGAAATAAAAGGAGACTCTTAAAGGAGACCTAAAACAAGCCCCTGCCAGCCCTGCTCCTCTGCCAGTGGGCTCTCTAGGAAAGAGCCTGTCCCGGTATTCCCTGAGGGTCTTCTCTAAAATGTAGAACTTACCTGAGTGCTTTCTAACGCAGCTGATCCTGTATGTCAACGATAAGCTTTTGCAGCTCCTGACTTCCTGAGTGGGTGCTGTTTGCAGTCCTGAGTTTTGTCTTTTGGGAGTTCACTGAAGGTGAAAGAGCAGCAAAGGTTCAATCAGAGCCCTGAATTTGACCCACAGTAGGAGGTAGCAAAGAGCACTTGAACTTCCTGTCCACCTACCTGAAGAAGAGGAGTGCAAAGGGAAGTGGAATTTACCTAACCTCAAACTGAAGGAGCATGAGGCGAGCGAGCACCTCTTAACAATACCAAGAAAAGAGCTCCTGGGTGGCTCAGTGGGTTAGGCCTGTGGGTTAGGCCTCTGCCTTCAGCTCAGGTCGTGATCTTAGGGTCCTAGGATTGAGCCCCGAGTCAGGCTCTCTGCTCCGCGGGGAGCCTGCTTCCCCCTCTGCCTGCCTCTCTGCCTACTTGGGATCTCTCTCTGCCAAATAAATAAATAAATAAATAAATAAATAAATAAAATCTTTAAGAAAATAATAAAACCTTTCAAAAAACAAAACAATACCAAGAAAATAGCTTTGGCAAAACTAATGCGGCTGCTGGGACGACAGCAGTGGGTAGCGGCAGCCCCAGTGCCTGTCCTACTTGTCTTATTCATTTGCCAGGAATCCTTGGCCCCAAGAGGACCGTGAACACAACACATAATAGGACTGGCGCAGTCTTGTCTGACTCTCCAAATCTTAAGCACTACAGCTGTTATGGATAAGATACAGATTCATTGTGTAAAGCGTTACTGAATTCATCGTGTTTTTTTTTCTTTTAAGATTTTAAAAATTTATTTATTTGACGCAGCAAGAGACAGTGAGAGAAGGAATACAAGCCGAGGAGTAGGAGAAGGAGAAGCCACCTTCACGCCCAGCAGGGAACCCGATACAGGGCTCGATCTCAGGACCCCGGGCTCACTGAGTGGAAGGCGACCGCCTAATGAATGAGCCATGGAGGCCTCCGTGAATTCCTCATTACGTGCGATCGCGCGCCTGCGCTTGCGCATGCGCACACGTGGAGGATGAGGTGGGGGGCGGGGCCGAGGGCGACGGAGATGGTGAGAGAATCCCCCGCAGATTTCTCACAGAGGGCAAGCCTGACTTAGGGCCGGATGCCGATTTCGGGACGGGGTTTGACCGGAGCTAAAACCGAGCCCGACGCTCAACCGACTGAGCCCCAGAGATGTCCCTACTGAATTCATTCTTGTTCCATTAAATATCTTCTCAACCAACAGATTGTATTGTGGAGAAACAGGTATGTGAAAATTTTAGGTGTTTAAAAGAAGTGAGGTTCCCATATTTTCTTGAAAAATCTGAAATGACTGTTCCGTTGTATAATTATGTTGTCCTCGGTAGTAGTCCCCTGCCGGTTACCTACTCTGGTCATGTGATTGTTCTGGAATGTTCCAGAATGTTTGCTTGTGTCAGGTAGGGGAGGAGAGGGACAAGTGGGGGAGACCGGAGGTCAGTTCGGTTCCTGGGCCGTTCTCCGTTGGCATCAGACAGGTGACGTTCCATTTGGCATCACTGATCTGCCGGTGCCGAAATGTTGTCCAAGCTGAGCCTCCTCCCTTTGAGATCATGTGCTACTTTCTTCCCTCAGGATGTTTTCCCCCACAAACCCTCAGCCCTCCAAGGTGGCAGGTGTTCAGATTTGCCCTGATTCGCAGTTGTCACTGCCATACGGATTTCTGATCACTTCCCCAAACTGACGTGAGCCTCTCAGGACTTATATTCAGACTCAGGGAAGCTGTGAGATGGCCTCCAGGCCTCACAGTGAGTGGAGAGATGGAACATGCACACAGAACTTGTGGTTCCTAGCTCTGAACCGTGATATATGAGTGTGTCTAGCAGGCCAGGCCGTACCGTGGTGCTCTTTCAAATGAGAATTATTTAAATATTTGTTTAATATTTATTTAGAGATGAGCAGATGAGCCTTCTGCGAGGGGAGGGTAGAAAAGGAGCACCCCCAGATTTCCACATCTCAGTGGAACTAGATCTCAGCTTTATCATCTTTGTTGACTTAGGAAGTCATACTAACTAGGATGTTTTGTATTTCCCGAGTACAATTGACTGGAAACAATCGGACTTAAGCAAATATTGACTGACTTAAAGGAAAAGGCCAGGGCTGCATCTCTCCTTGGGCCTAGCTGGGTCCTGAGGCTTAACTGATGTCATCCAGGCTCATCGCTTTTGTCCCACATCTCTGGTCCTTCTCCTGTCCTGTTCCCTGGCAAGATTTCCCCACTGTCAGTGGCAAGAGGCTGTTAGGGGTTCTTGGCTGCCCCAGTAGAAAGAGTCTAACAGTTTTCAAAAGTAGCCCCAAAGAGTTGAGTATCATGGAATTGACTTTGATCATTTGCCCAAACAGTAATCAGTTGCTGTAACCAGAGAGATTGGTTGCTGCGATTGGCCATGCTTTGGTCACATGCCAACACCTAGAGCCTGGAAGAGTCCTGCTCTCAAACCACATGCACTGAATGTGGGGAGGTGGTTCGCCAAGGAAACTGATTTCTTGTGCCAAAAGACAAGGAAATGGATGCTGGGCAGACCAAGCCAGCAGACATGTACTATAGAAATATTCTTATGTCCCCCTAGCACCCTGCAATTAATAAAAATATTGCCTTAAACAACACTCAGGCCACTCCCTGAGCAGAGTGCTGATCCATACGATATTCCCTATTTCATTACATTATGGATTGGTTCCCCGGGCACCTTCCCAACTGGCTCCCTCTTACTCCAACTCTGTCTTCACCAGGTGAGTAGGTAGGAGAGCAGAGGGATTCAGCCCAGGACAGAGTTCAGAGCAGAATGGGGCCCCATACTCCTGGCTGTTGGTCAGCAAGTACTGCCACTTGGCTCTGGGGCAAGCCCAGCAGCACAGCTTTGCTTGTCCCACAGCCCACCTGGATCCCACTGGAACTAAGATTGGTGTAGGTTGGAGCTGGACTGAGAGATCTCCAGACTTAGGATTGAAGGCATTTTGGCCCAAGGCACTCCCAACCTGCTTATGGCTCTGCAGAGGCGTGCCAGTGTAGCTACAGCAAGGGACTCCCTGGAGCATTCCAGATATGTATATTGATTTAGGTAAAAGAGCATGCTTTAGAGTCCCCCAAGAGAAACCATCTAGAAGGAAACACTAGGCTGTTAACAGGAGTAGCCTAGGCGTGTGAGATTGGGGAGGGGATGTTCATTTTTTGGTTTATCTATTTTCTGTTGTTGGAGTGGTTTAAGGTGGGGCGGGGCTCTGAGCTGCAGGGGGTGTGAGGGGTATGTGGAGGGAATTACTCTGGGCCTTGATCACAAGGTTTGAGGAAGACTGGCAAAGTACCTCTGATGGGGAATTGGGTGGGAGATGGGGGTTGGAGGAAAGACAAGGTTGCCACACATCCAGAAAAGTCAAGGTCTTCAGAGGGTAAGGACTTTTTCCTCCCATTAGCACTAACCCTGCTAGTCAGTAGTACTTAGTATGCTGGATCGAACACTGTCAACGCCCCATTGAGTGGTGGCCATGGTGACCACTGCCCTAACCAGCCTGGCCTCCCTCCTGGGCAGTTTTGCAGAGCACCAGAGAAAAATGATGACTAAACCAGCCACACCTAGATGTTGACCTAAAAGCTATTTGCGCAGCTTATTTTTATTTATTTTTTTTAATTGCCCAGCTTATTAGTTAGGCTTTACTCCAAATGACTTTAGATGTGTTCCTGTCATCAAATATGTCCTGAAAGGATTTGCAGTTGCTGAGAACATCTAGAATAACAAAGTGTAAATTCTAAAGGCAACAGAGAGCTTCTAAATATTTATTACAAAAAGTTTCTTTGTTGAAATAAGGTCATCGCCTTCCCAGGTGATTACGTGGAAGACAATGCTGTTCATTTGCATAAGCAGGGGTGTCCTTCACCCCACGGACGTGAGACTATCTGGTGGCCCCAGTTGTTCTTGGAATTCCCCTTCTTGCTTTTCTCTCCCTTTGCTGATTGCTTCCCAGAAGGGGCTTGGGCCTATTCTCGCCTTTACTTTGTTTTTTTCTTTTTCTCTTGTACTGAGTGAAGTCTGCAGTGACTGGACTGACCGTGGCCATGGATGTATATTTCCTGAATAGTTCCTACCTAAACGCTATAGTTCTGGGCCACTAAAGACACTGAGGGTTCTGGACCACTGAATTTCTTCTTACAGAGTCTGCAAGAAAAAAAGATAGTGAGGGGGATAAAATGGAGTCATTTTTTTCTTTCCTATCTTCTATTTCCTTTAGAAAAGTGCCAAAGAGATGTACCTGGAGTAAAACGAGACTCTAAACCCTCAAGGGATGGCCACTAGAAGGAGAAGCCTCGAGGGTCAGGGAGGGGGAATACGAGTGTGGAAGAATGCTGGAGACAGAGCATCTGGGCAAAAACTGTGTGCTCCCCTGGGGTCTTTTGATTGAATTTCCACTGGGCCTACAGCAATGTTGGCACGTGGTATGGTATGGGAGTGGGTTGTCCTTAAGGATAATTCCAGTCTCAAGGTTTGACACATTTTTAAGTGCCATATCCAAAGCTGAAAGCAGTGCAAAAAAACCAAAACCAAACCAAAACAAAAAAGCTCACAAACCCAACAGCTCCAAACCCAGGATTTCATTTCTTTCCTCCATGACAATCTCCACTGAAGGACCATCTTTGGTGGCCTTGGATATACTAACCTTTCTTAAGGGGAGGAGGAATTTGCTGTGGTCTGATCTTACTCCACAGCTTCCCTAGATCCAGATACCCAGAGATTTCTAGAAGTTGAGAGCTCAGGTTGGGCTTGAGGTGAGTGAAGGGAAAAGTGGGGGCTAGACAGGACACTGAGGCAGGGGCAGAGCAAGGGGTGGGGGGAAGGGAGGCAGGACGAAGCTGCTCGTCCAGGGCAAGGCTTGCGTCATACAGAGAAGCCTGACCTCGATTCACTTGCCTGTGGAATTTTGGTCACTAAAACCTTTGTGGACTAAAGGATAAGCACAGTTTGCTCTACTCCTTGGCACCGACTTCACTTGAACATTAAATCAATAAATGCCAATTTAATGGAGCCGTTGCTGGGAATCAGGTATCTAACATCTCCTAGGAGGAGATTTTTTTTCCCCTAAAACCACAACTCTCTCCTCGTTGCTCTTTAGGTTATTCATTGTCTGTAGGAAAATGGTTCCCCGTCCCCTCTCCTCCCCTACCCTTATGACAGACCCTGAAAATGTACTCAGCAGCTCCTCCCACAATTAGCTGGAGAGCAGGAGTGTCCACGGTGGAAGAGCCTCCCAGCAGGCACAGTGAGGAGTTGGTGGATGAGCAAGGGGATTATGGTCTTTTCAGAAGAAACGCTCTAGAGGAGAAAATATTTGGGTAACAATTACCAGCTTATCTTCTGAATCTCTCTTGTAGCTTGTTGAGACTCCATTGTCAGGAGGACTATGTAGTCTTAGCCTGGGTGCCTTTCATCTTGTGTCAGTGCTGAGCTAAGTTGTCACCATCTTCTGTGAGTTTGCTACAGAGAGCAGATAGCCCAGATAGGGTCTTTTGTGTGTGTCTCCTTGGGACAGAGATACCAGGCTCTGTGCATGCTTCACTTTCTCGTCCAGCCTGCCGTCTCCCTCCCTTTCCTGTACTCTGGGTTGGCTATCCAGAGATAGTGTTGGGTTGTGGGGCTGGCTGTTGGGAAAAGAGAAGGAGGGTCCCACGTTCCCCAGGGTGTTTAGCATACACATTGCCCGGACACAGGTGGGGAATGGGGCCTTGGTACCAGGTGTGGGGCACCTGTCTTGCCCCAGGCTCTGCCTAGGCATGTGCTCCTCACTGTCTCCATCTCCCATCTTGCAGCCAGTCGTGAATGCCACTTCCTTAGATGTTTGAGTCCTTTGGAAATTGGGCTCTGAACTCTATTCCATTGGGGTTGACTATGGCCACCCTATCAGAGTTTCCATCTAGGTCTCCAGTTACCCTGGAGCAGGAAGGAAACCAACTGAAAGGGGAGTAGTGGAGTAGGAAGGTGGTCTAAGGACAGTTGTTCTGACCTAAAGAAAACTACAACCCTCTTATCAGGCAGCGAAGGCAGCAACTTTTGTACCAGCAGCCCTCACCGGGACAGCACTTCCTATTTGGGGACTGTATTAGTGGCCTAGGGCTGCCGTGACAAGTATTCCACTCCAGGTGGCTTCAGATAACGGGAATTTCTTCACTCACAGTTCTGGAGGCTGGAAGTCCAAAATCGAGGTATTGGCAGATTTGGTCCCTTCTGAGGGAGAATCCCTTCCAGATGCCTCTCTCCTTGCTCTGGTGGTCCTCGGTTTTCCCTACTTGGAGATGCCTCCTCCATCTTCACATGCTGTTGTCCCTGGGTCTCTGTCTTCACGTGGCTATCTTCGTATAGGGACACCAGTCATATTGGATGAGGGACCACCCTCCTATGGTATGACTTCTGACCACATCTTTAATAATCCTATTTCCAAATAAGCTCACCTTCTGAGGTACTGGAGGAGGACTTTAATATCTCTTTTTTTGGGGGTGGAGGAGACACAGTTCAATCCATAAGAGATACCAAAGGCTGAAGGACCTGCAGCAGGTGGATCTGGAGAAGTTATGGGGGCTACTTGGAAGCCCCTTGCCGGAACAGTGGTCTTGTTAATTCTACAGGGATAGTTGTCTAAACTCTGAGACTTTATAAAATCCCGTATTTGTATATATTGTTTCATCATGGGGATTTTGGTGGTAAGTAATAATATGAATGAATTTATTTAAACCAGGGCTGTTTTGGTTGCAGGGAATGGAAACCCAATTCCAGCTGGGTTAAATAAAGACATGAAAGAAATCCATTGGCCGACTTAACGGGACACTCTAGGAATGGATGGATCTGGCTTTAGGCAAGATGGAATCCAATGCTTCATGTCTTCAGAGGTGTCTCTCTCTCTTCCATGATAGAGGAGGGCCTTGAAAACAAGTCATACCTTTCAGTTACCAGTTGCTACATAACAAAACATGCCTAACTTCAGCTTACATGACAATTATTTCTTACGATCATGTGGCAGGGCGGGGTAGTTCTTGTGTTGGTCTTGCCTGGGTTCTTTCATGAGGCTGCATTCAGCTGACAGGTCCCCGGCATGCTAGACTCAGCTGGGACGACCTGGACAGCGGGGCTGCTCTCTCCATGATCTTTCATCCACAAGGAGTCTGGACCAGGCTTCCCCACGTGACAGTGGCAGTTTTCTAAGAGAGAAAACTGCAATGCTCAAGCCCTTATCAGGTCTCTACTTGCGTCGTGTTTGCTAATGTCCACTGGCCAAAACCAAGTCACATGATTAAGAGGAGAGAAAATTAAGAACTGAAATGAAGACAGACATGATGGAGAATATGAACATATGCTGTTCCACAAACAAACTCTATATCCGTTCTTTCAGCAGTTTTTACTTTTGCTAGGCGCTGTGCATAGGACTGGAGCTGTGTTTCTCAAAATGTGGGTCATCAGAGAATGTGGAGTACCCTTGTAGGTGGTTAGAAATGGCTGAGAGAGGTGTCTGAGTAGATGGGCCCAAGACACTGACCCTGGTTTCATGGTCTTCCTATAATCCATGGAGGGATCTAAAAGTCACTGCCCACCCCCACTGGGGAAGGGGAGCAGATATATATGCCCTAACCATACTGTCCTGCCCTTATCACTGCAGTTATGGGGCAGGGCCTCTGACAGCCTAGCACCTGGACCTTCTGCCTGAAGGCGAGAGAGGGAGCAGCCCTCAACCAAAGACTGACAGTTGTTGGTGTAGAATATTAAAACCAAACCAATTATTCATTTTAATCCTAGAGGCACAGAGTGCCCATTATTCCACTAGTCGAAGCACAAATTCCACTGAAAATATATGACTACTGTCTTGCTGATGCCTTCCACTCTGAAACGAAGGTTGAGGACGAAGTCCTTCCTTGCATTTCTGAAGGGGCCTCCTAACTGATCTTCTGGCTCCAATCTTGTTTCCCTCCAACCTACTTGCTGCACCTCGGAGTAACCTTTGAAATACGAATATGATGATTAACTTTTTGAGAACAGAGATGGTGTCTTTTACTCTCTATTGTACCTTCAGCACTTAGCAAGGCCTGCACATTGTAGGCACCTAGTCAAAATTGACAGGATGTTATTGGAAATTCCCAGCTCATGGATGAATTATATCCCAGAAGGTTTCTGTTGTGAAGAGGCCCTTAGGAATTTGGAATGTGCTTAACCATCATAATGGGAGGTGATTTTTAGCTTGTCAGACTAACTTATAAAAACTAAATTTACTCACAATTTAGCCTAACCTTGGTCCCAGCTTTCCTGGTTCCCTTGAGCAGGACAGCATAAGATATAGGAGGGAGGAAGAGGAAATGGGAGAAGGATAGGCCTTAGGAGGCACTTGGAATTGGATAATTTGTCTTTAGCATCTTCTTTTTTCACGCTTCCATTTTGGAACTTCTCTATCCCTGTGTGAGTGTCTACTCTATACCTGTTCTTCACCACGCTCTCTTCCAGTGACATGCAAGCCCTTCCTCACCAAAGGTCTTACCCTCCCTGTACTGCCAATCACAGCCCTAGTCCCATTGCAGGTAATTTCAAGTGTTAAGAAGAAAGTGCCCTGATTGAGTAAATTCATACTCCAGATGGTTGTTTATTTATTTTTTTAAGATTTTATTTATTTATTTGACACAGAGATCACAAGTAGACAGAGAGGCAGGAAGAGAGAGGGGGAGAAGCAGGCTCCCTGCTGAGCAGAGAGCCTGATGTGGGGCTCCATCCCAGGACCCTGAGATCATGACCTGAGCTGAAGGCAGAGGCTTTAACCCACTGAGCCACCCAGGCGCCCCTCCAGATGGTTGTTTAATAGCTGCTTGGCCTTACTAGAGATCTTTCCAATTTTCTAAAACAAATGTACATTAAATGAGTGTTTAATTAGTGGGATTCACTGTAACAAGATAAAATGAAAAGAAAATATGATGAAAGATATTTTGGAGCATGTGCTTTCACCAACTCTTCAGCCTTCCTTCAAATTCTCCCTCTAGGACTAATCATCTGGACTATTTTGGGGTTTTATAACTGTAGGTGCTTTAAAGATCCTCCCCTGCTGCTTTTTCCAGACAACTCAACTCCTATACAACTCCTATAGGCCTATAGGCTGAGGAGGGGATGTGTGAGGGAGTGCAGCTATGGGTGGGAAGGCCCACAAAGTGGACCCTTCTTTGTCTTTGCTTGTTTGTCCCATCCCTGGTGGCTTTGCCCAGCGATGTGCACTTTTGAGCTTGCTCTGCCTGTGGGGACGCTGGAACCAAGCCCAAGGTCACACTGTAGTTAGTACTCAAAGGGCAAGAACCAAGACAATTGCAGGGAATTTCTAACCAGACAGCCTGGGGATTTCCATCCTAACATTTGTGTTCTCTTTAATTCTGTTTTATTCAAATACATTATATTTTGCCACCACAAAGAATTCTGTGACTAGGGGATTTCTGCTTTTATGACTTTAGGAAACAAATTGGATTAGAAGGGATTAAAGCAATACTGGCCCAACAGAATATTTAGAAGAAAGCACATCTCAGCTTCTCAGTCTATGGATTTTTGTTGTTGTTAAAAAGTAGATGCTTCATATCACCTAAAAAATAAGGCTTGCCTTAATAAGCTTGATGATTAGCTCTTCCTTCTTGAGTCAGAAAATAAATAATAAATTTATATTTGCAACATTTTCCCATTGGCCTGAGATAGCATTTCTCAAAGTATGTTGTTCCACTGAACACTAGTGAATTTTTAAAAAGGTTTCAAATACAAAGTTCTACTCTCTGCCATCTTGGAGACTTACAGTGCACATTAGCATATTAAATAAAGATTGTGGGAAGTTTTGTGGCAGTAAATCAAAATTCATTGAACTCAACAATCTCTAAATTTATTTGGTTAAGAATTCCCTTCTTGGGGTGCGTTCAAAATTCATTGAGCTCAGCAATCTCCAAATTTATTTGGTTAAGAATTCCCTTCTTGGGAATTAAGAATTCCCAAGTGTCTGCTTGGGCTTGGGTCCTGGAATGTGGCCCCCAAGTCAGACTCCCTGCTTCACAGGGAGTCTGCTGCTCCCTCTGCCTCTCCCCCGCTCCTGCTTGCATGTGCTCTCTTTCTCAAATAAATAAAATCTTAAAAAAAAGAAAAATTCCCTTCTTTCTAGGACACCTGGGTGGTTCAGTCAGTTAAGCATCTGCCTTTGGTTCAGGTCATGATCCTGAGGTCCTGAGATCAGGCCCTTAGTCAAGCTCTGTGCTCAGTGGGGAGTCTGCTTCTCCTTCTTCCTCTGCCCCTCCCCCTCACTGTGTGCTCTCTCTCTCTTTCTCTCTCAAATAAATAAATTTTTAAAGATCTTAAAAAATAGGGGCACCTGGGTGGCTCAGTGGGTTAAAGCCTCTTTCAGCTCAGGTCATGATCTCAGGGTCCTAGGATCGAGCCCCGCATCGGGCTCTCTGCTCAGCAGGGAGCCTGCTTCCCCCTCTCTCTCTGTCTGCCTCTGCCTACGTGTCATCTCTTTCTCTCTGTCTAATAAATAAATAAAATCTTTTAAAAAAAAATCTTAAAAAATAAAAAAGAGTTCCCTTTTCTTTTCCTTTTTTTTTTAAATTAAAGATTTTATTTATTTATTTGACAGAGAGAGAGACAATGAGAGAGGGAACACAAGCAGGGGGAGAGGGAGAAGCAGGCTGCCTGCTCGGCGGGGAGCCTGATGCTGGACTCAATCCCAGGACCCTGGAATCATGACCTGAGCTGAAGGCAGACACTTAACGACAGAGCCACCCAGGCTCCCTTTTCTTTTCTTTTTTGTGAAACACCATTACCAAGTAATATGCTTTGAGAAATAATGGATTAAGGGGGTGCCAGGTGGCTCAATGGGTTAAGCTTCTGCCTTCGGCTCAGGTCATGATCTCAGGGTCCTGGGATGGAGCCCCGCATCGGGCTCTCTGCTCATCGGGGAGCCTGCTTCCCCCTCTCTCTCTGCCTGCCTCTCTGCCTACTTGTGATCTCTCTCTCTCTGTCAAATAAATAAATAAAATCTTTAAAAAAAATTATTAAAAAAAAAAGAAATAATTAAGGTAAACAGAATTGGAAAATCGATCTACAGTAGGCCAGTAATTTTCTTCCGAGATCAAGAACTTTTTATTGCTTATTGGCTATGCTCTCTGCTGTGGATAATACAACATCACAACTTGCATCTCTGGGAAAGCTTTGACTTAAGTTATCTCAATGATGTTCTTACTGCACAAAAGATGGCTTGGTGTGTAGGAAACAGATATCAAGTCTCAGGTGCATATGAGGGAAATATTTGTTTCTTTACAGTTTAGAAATTCACTTTATATCTTATATATCTTATAAAGTACTTTATATCTTAACAACTTTGTTTTGGTTTTTTTTTCCCCCCAAGATTATTTTGGCTATTCTACAACTTTTTCATTTGCATATAAACTCTAAAAGTAGATTGTCAATTTCTACAAAAATTAGCCTGTTAGGATTTTTTAATTCTGATTACACTGAACCTGTTGGCCAGTTTGATGGAGGACTGATGCCTTAACAATGCTGAGATTTAAAATCTATGAACGTGGTTTTGATATTGTGATATAATGAATATCTATTTGGTCTTTGTCCCTGCTGGTTCCTGCCATAAGAATTTATCTGAGTCCTAAGAGTATCTTTTTGTATGCTAACGAGATGACTGAGGGATGGGGACCCCAGGAGAGCTTCAGAATGGAGATATGTTGCCAGAAAGATCAAGACATGATTAGAGGGTTGAAAATTTCAGTCTCCCTCCACCTATATTTAACAACCAAGGAGGTGAGAGGGGCTAAAATTGAGTTAATCACCAATGGCCAATGATTTATTCAATCATGCCTATGTAATGAAACCGCCATAAAACCCCCTAACTATGGGGTTTGGAGAACTTTCAGATTAGTGAACACATATATATGCCAAGAGTGTGCTGTATTCCCAACTTCCTGGGGACAGAGGTTCCTGTTCTTTTTTTTTTTTTTTTTAATTTTCATTATTTGTTTATTTAAATTTTATTTTATTTTTTCAGTGTCCCAAGATTCATTGTTCATGCACCACACCCAGTGCTCCATGCAATACATGCCCTCCTTAATACCCACCACAGGCTCACCCATCCTCCTACCCACCTCCCTTCCAAAACCCTCAGTTTGTTTCTCAGAGTCCCTAGTCTCTCATGGTTGTCTCTCCTTCTGATTTCCCCCAATTCACTTCTCCTTTCCTTCTCTTAATGGCCTCCATGTTATTTCTTATGCTCCACAAGTAAGTGAAACCATACAATTGACTTTCTCTGCTTGACTTATTTTTTCACTCAGCATAATCTCCTCCTGACCCATCCATGTTGATACAAAAGTTGGGTATTTCTCCTTTCTGATGGAGGCATAATATTCCATTGTATATATGGACTATGTCTTCTTTATCCATTCATCTGTTGAAGGGCATCTTGGCTCTTTCCACAGTTTGGCGATTGTGGCCATTGCCATGGACATTGGGGTATATATGGCCCTTCTTTTCACTACATCTGTATCTTTGGGGTAAATACCCAGTAGTGCAATTGCAGAGTCATAGGGTAGCTCTATTTTTAATTTCTTAAAGAATCTCCACACTGTTTTCCAAAGTGGCTGCAACAACTTGCATTCCTACCAACAGTGTGAGAGGGTTCCCCTTTCTACATATCTTCTCCTACATTTGTTGTTTACTGTCTTGTTGATTTTGGCCATTCTAACTGGTATAAGGTGGTATCTCAATGTGGTTTTGATTTGAATCTCCCTGATGGCTAATGATGATGAACATTTTTTCTTGTGTCTGTTAGCCATTTGTATGTCTTCTTTGGAGAAGTGTCTGTCCAAGTCTTCTGCCCATTTTTTGATGTGATTATCTGTTTTTTGGGTGTTGAGTTTGAGGAGTTCTTTATAGATCTTAGATATCAGCCCTTTATCTGTAGTGTCATTTGCGAATATCTTCTCCCATTCTACGGGTTGCTTGTTTGTTTTGTTGACTGTTTCCTTTGCTGTGCAGAAGCTTTTTATCTTGATGAAGTCCCAAAGTTCATTTTTTCTTTTGTTTCCTTTGCCTTTGGAGACATGTCTTTAAAGAAGCTGCTGTGGCTGATGTCAAAGAGGTTACTGCCTATATTCTCCTCTAGGATTTTGATAGACTCTTGCCTCACGTTGAAGTTCCTGTTCTTATGATCCTTTTGGACCTTGCCCTATGTACCTCTTCATCTGGCATGCCATTTGTATCCCTTAAAAGAAACCAGTAAAAGTAAGGAAAGTGGGGCGCCTGGGTGGCTCAGTCGTTAAGCGTCTGCCTTCAGCTCAGGTCATGATCCCAGGGTCCTGGGATCGAGCCCCGCATTGGGCTCTCTGCTCTGCAGGAGGTCTGCTTCTCCCGCTACCATTCCCTCTGCTTGTTTTCCCTCTCTCGCTGTGTTTCTCTCTGTCAAATAAATAAAATCTTAAAAAAAAAAAAAAAAGAAAGGTAAGAAAAGTGCTTTCTTGAGTTCTGTGAGCCATTCCAGCAAATTATCAAACCGGAGGAGGGGTTTGTGGGAACTACCATTTTGTATCAGGTCCCTCAGAGGTATGGGAGCCCTAGGACTTTCATTAGTGAATGAAATGGTGGCAGACTGACCACTAAGCTGTGGGGTCTGACGCTAACTCTGGGAATTTAGTGTCTCTATAAGAAGAGGAAATTTTGACACAGATGGCCATCTATAAGACAAGGAGAAAGACATCAGAAGAAACCAAAGCTATCAACACTTTGCTTTCAGACTTTTAGCCTCCAGAATTGTGAGAAAACAAATTTCTGTGGTTTTAAGCTACCTAGTCTGTGTTATGACAGCTCTTGACTTCACCTACCATCTATGTGTTTATTCTTCTCTATATTTCATCTCTTGTTCAAATTTTGTTCCTGAGATCTAAGTCCACATATTTAACTAACTACCTACTTGACATCTTTATAACCACCTTCTTGACATCTTTACTTGAGGTAGACTCCAACAAGACTAGCTGAGGCTGGAAGTATTAAAGAGAGATTTTAGGTGTTGTCCATGCAGGAAAGGCAGAGTTTAGACATGGAGCTCATCTAAGTTAACTGCCTGATCAAACAAAAAAAGATCAACAGTCTTTAGAGGAATATAACAAAATCAAGAGCCTCTACAAAGTTCATAGTGTCCCCATAAAATCCAAAATTTCTAGATTTCCAAAGAAATAGGAAAATGTGATTCTGTACTAAGAAAAAAGAAAATCAACGTACACCAACCTTAAAATGACTCATGCTGTATTTAGCTGATAAGTATTTTAAAACACCTATTAGAACTATTATAGTAACTCATGGAGATAAGGAAATGTGCTCATTGTTATAGAACAACAGATGGAAAATCTCAGCAGAAATAAGAAATTATGAAATAAAATGAAACTTCTAGAACTAAAAAATATATTACTGTAAGTTAAAATGTATTGGACATCTTAACAGCAGAATAGAAATGGTTGAAAAGTCAGCTAACTTGACGATATAGCAATCCAAATTTCCTTCCAATTTGAAGGAAAAAAAGAAAAAATATTTAAAATAAGTTAGTCACAGGTATCTGTGGAACAATATCAAAAGGCCTAACATAGGTAATTGGGACCCCAGAAGGAGAATAAAGAGAAAACAGGATCTAACATTTATTTAAATAAATAAATAACAAAAATGTCCTCAAATTTGCTATATCATAGTCAAACTTTGAAAACCAAAAATAAAGAGAAAATATTGAAAGCATTCAGAAGAAAATGATACATTATATACAGAGGAACAAAGATTCCAGTGACTGTGGACACATTGTCAGAAATCATGGAGGCCAGTGTTCTTAAAGTGCTGAAAGAAAAAACAAACAGAACAAATGTCAGCATAGATGTATACAAATGACAACAGTAACATTAAGAACAAAGGAGGTAAGTAGACATATAGAGTTATAAGAATCACACATTTTACATAAAGTAGTATTATATTAAGTCTAAGTGGAGTTCAAAGGAGTTTGGGAGGGCAATCACTTTTCTAGGCATCACATTTTCTAGGAAATCACATTGCTAGGGCAATCACTAAGGAAGTGATGCAAAGAAGTATATATAAGAACCAGTAGATGAATTATAATGGGATTCTAGAAAGTATTTAATTAACATAAAAGAGGGCAAGAATAGAAGATAAGAGGTACAGTAGACAGGGCAAACAGAAAATAAATAGCAATATTCATACAACTGGAATACTAGTCAGCGATAAAAAGTAATGAGTTACTGATCCATGTACCAACATGGATGAATGTCAAGAACATTATACTAAGTGAAGGAAGCCAGACACAGGAGATTAAATACTGTGTTTTGAATTTTAATGAAATTTTAGAACAGGCAAAAAACTAATCAGTAGTGAAAAATTATCAGAACAGTGGTTGCCTCTGGAGTATCGAGGAGTGAAATTGTTGAGAAATTGCATAAAAGAACTTTCTAGAGTGATGATAGTGTTCTGTATCATGATAAGGATTTAGGTCACACAGGTGTGTATTTACCAAACTCATCAAATTATACAAGGGTATACAAGTAGCTGTGCTCCCCTGCTAGAACCTCCCAACAAGCTCTCCAGGTCCATTTGTAGAAGGTAGGGTAGTCAGGCTTCTCAGACTCCAGACGCATGCAAATGAGGTGCTGCGTGTGGCAGTCTGCCTTTCTTTAAAAAACAAAAGAAAGCCATAAACATTGGGGTGCCTGGGTGGCTCAGTGGGTTAAAGCCTCTGCATTTAGCTCAGGTCATGATCTCAGGATCCTGGGATCAAGCCCCACATCAGGCTCTCAAATTTGCTTTTGAGAAACAAGAAATTATGAAGGAAATAAGAAATTATTTATATACCCTTGACCTAAGAATGGGTCTCCTCTATCAGGGAAGGTCATCCTCTTCGACAGACTTTGCAGTTTTGGGAGGGACACACATGGAGCAGTGAGGAAGGAAGGGGAAACCTGCCTTACCAGCTAAATCAGCCGCATCAAGCTTGGCGATCAATGGGGTAACAGATGTTGTAGCTGGAGCACCCTCACATCCTATGGCTCTTCCTGAGGTAAAATTTATATGGACCGAAATGCATGTATCTGAGTGTATAATTTGATTATTTACCCCACATTGGGCTCCCTGCTCGGGAGGAGGCCTGTTTCTCCCGCTACCATTCCCTCTGCTTATGTTCCCTCTCTCACTGTGTTTCTCTCTGTCAGATAAAGAAAAATCTTTAAAAAAAAAAAAAAAAAGACAGAAAGCCATAAACAAATATTTAATTGATAGTACGCATGCTAAAGGATTTAAAGGTTAAATGTACTTGTTTTGACAACTTACTTTGAAATGCATCCAAAAATGAGAGAGACTGATATGTAATAAACAAAATGCAGTATAACATTAACTAGAGGACTCAGGTGGTGATATATGAATGTAAAGTGTGCAGTTCTTTCAACTTTTCTGTATATTTGAATTTCTGTATATTATAGAAATATAATAAAATATTGCACAAAATTTAACAGACTCCAAACTGAACTCATTATTAGTTCTTACTCCCTTCAAGCCTATTGGTTTCATCCAGTGGCACCATCTTTGACCCCGTTGTACAAGTTACAAAACTGGGGTTTGTTCTTTACTCCTCTCTTTGCTTCATCCTTCAGATCTAGATGATCAGCAAATGTTGTAGGTTACATTTCCCATACATTTTTCTTGTTGGTGTACTTCTTTTTTAGTCATAGCTGCCAATCTTGTCCTTTTCGTCATCATCCGTCAACTTGACTACTGCTTGTGCCCGCTAACGTGGCTTCCAGCATCTGCTACTGCCCCTTTCCAATCCACTGTCCACCCCTTGTCAGAATTTTTTAGTGCAAGTATATTACATCAGTCCTGCTTAAAATTCTTCTAGGGTATCCTGTCATCGTTAGGCTAAAGCTCAAAGGCCTTCATGTGGCTTAGGAGGTCCCTATTTTTTGGCTTCATTTCATCCTATTCTCCACTTTGTTTTTCCAGCTCCGCTGGACTTGTTTCACTCCCCAGTATGTCTGACATACGCTCTTTCCTCCGCCTGGAACATCCTTCCTTCTCCATTTTCTTTCTTCTGGGAGATGTCTCCTCATTCTTCATGTCTCAATTCAAATGGAGGCCTCTTGCCCCCAGAATAGGCTAGACCCCCTTCCCACAATAGAAGGTACTCTTTTATCGCACTTAATACATCACCATTATATCATTACATTCCCAGAACTTAGCACAGTAGGCAGATAATACATGCTCAAGAATTATTTGTGGGATGGATGGTTGAATGGGAGATGGTTATTATGTACTGTCGATTTGATTTAGAGGACTAGTTTAGGAAAAAGAGCATGTTTTCAGACACTTGAGGGAGTATCTATCAACACATTTTGGATTGCAAGTGTCAGACACCAGGATCCAACTAGTAAACAATGAGGCTTTTCTGGGTAGATGGCTAGAATAGTGTAGACTTCAAGTGCACTGTGATCAGGGTTTTCAATCCATTTCTTTTCAACCATCTTGTTGGCTCTTCTTATATATTTGGTCTGTCCTCATGGTTTCAAGACAGATGCCAGTAGCAACTACAGCTTCTTTTCACATTTTGCAGGAAAGAGACACTGGCTTCTCACCGCCCTCTCTTAAGACCAAGAAAGAAATTCCTCAAAATCTTAAAAAAAAAAAAAAAAAGTCTTCATCCACCATCTCCTTGTGTCTTATGGGCTGAAATGCCACTGGTGGTGGTTATTCCTATGCCAGTCACTGGTTGGTTTATACTTATGGGTCCACCTCTGGGATCAGGTTCCTTCAGTTACAAGTGCTACATGAGGAAGTGGTAGAGACCTGAACAAAATTGAGGTTCTCTTAGGAAGAATGAAGGGGAGAATAGATTCTGGCAAGCCAACCAAAAATATCCACCTCTGTGTATTACGCTCTAAGAAATTGCCTTGCTCTTTTTTGTCTAGATCATTGTGTTATGTGATTGAGATAACGTTGGATCTTGTACTGATAGTTGAAAGAGATAACTTGTGGCCCAGTGATAGCAAATGCACAAAATACTGTGGTATTTTTAGATTAACTTCATTCCTGCTCCCTGTTTATGCTCTTACTCTTATTTTTCTTTTGTCTTATCTTTCTGGTCCTCTAATTTATTTGTATGGAAGTACCAATTTTTTAGAACTCTTTCCTGCCAGTCATAGACAGGAGGTAGTTAGTGTCAACAGGAAGCCAGAATGTTCTCATTTTACTGTCATCCCCTTTTGGAGTATTCTTCTTTTGCTAATATTTAGAGAAGATACATAAATGTGGGGTTTTTTTAGATGATGAAAATCAAAATGAACTAATAAAATCTAATAATTTCATAGCTTTTGAGGAGAGCACTCTATATAGAAATTATCTAAAAAAAAATAAATTGCTCTGCTCTCATTAGGAAAGAATGACCTTGTCATTGTCCTCCTGTGAATTGTGTATTACACGGTTTTGTTATTTAAAATATTATGCCCTGTGACTGGTGAAAAGTAAAGTTAGATTCCTTCCTTACTCCATACACCCAAATAAATTCTGAGATTGAAAAATAAAAGCTTAGACCATAACATGGAACCCTAAGGGCAAAGGGCATTAGGCTAAATGAAATAAGCCAATCACAGAAGGACAGGTACTTCCATATGCATGACTCCATGTGGATGAAGTAGATAAAATAGTCACATTCATAGAATCAAAGAGTGGAATGTGGGAGGGGAAAATGGGGGTTGCTAATTAGTGGGCAGAAAGTTTTAGTTAAGCAAGATGAATAAATCCTAGAGATCTGCTCCACAGTATTGTACCTATTGTTACCAATACTGTATTTACACTTAAAAATTTGTTAAGAGGGTAGATCTCATGTTAAATGTTCTTAGTGCAATAAAACAAAATTTTAAAAAGACTTAAATGGGGCGTCTGGGTGACTCAGTTGGTTGAACGACTGCCTCCAGCCTGTGTCATGATCCTGGAGTCCCAGGATCAAGTCCCACATCGGGCTCCCTGCTCAGCGGGGGGTCTGCTTCTCCCTCTGACGGTCCCCCTCTCATGCTTGCTCTCTCTCATTCTCTCTCCTCAAATAAATAAATAAAATCCTTTAAAAAAAAAAAAAGACTTAAATGTAAAACATAAGATCATCAAAAGAAGTATGAGTGAATATTTAATACTAGGGAAGGAAAGAACTTTCTGGGCATGATACCCAAGCATAGTTTTACAGGAAGGAATTTGTAAATAGTTTTACAGGAAATATTTGTAAATATAATGTATATTTGTAAATATAATGTATAAATACAAGCAAACACTGATTACAAGTAATAGCTAACATCTTTTAAGGGCTTACTATGTGCTGGATCACATGCTGGGGACTTGGGTTATCTCATTTAATCCTCACCTCAATCCTATGAAGTAGGTATGATTGCTATCACCCTTTTGTGAATGAGAAAAACCGGGCACAGGCAAGTTAATTACCTTACGTAAGGTCACACAGCCAGGAAGTGGCTGAGTTAAGATTTAACACCCAATAGTGGGGCTCCAAAGCCCGATAACCTAATAGGATATGATACAAAATCGTATTTACTGTAATGGACTGGCCATTGCTTCAACACAGGGGTGTTGAGAAAACCAGATGAGTTCTTATATGTGCAAGTGCTTGGAAAACTGTAAAGAACTACTTAGTATTGCTGAGCAAGGGCTCACTTCACTGCTTGCTAGGGTGGGACAAGGAAGAGCAGCCAAGGTCTAGTCCGTGTCTATTCAGCAGCCTTCTCTCTCCTTTCCCTCTCTGTCTTCTTTCATTTAAACTGTGCTGCTCAGTTCCCCACATTTCCGGAACCTCCTCAGCTGATCCAGAAGCACAAGATACCTCCCCAGTCTCAGAGAACTCAGCAAAGAGCCTACTTCTCATTCTCTAGGGACAACGTGGCACAGCTTCTACACCCCAAAGACGTAAGAGAACAAACAGTAGGTCTTCATCACTTGGCTATCCACCATTATTTTTTCTGCCCACTCTTTTTACCCAGCAAGTAGACAAACATGGTTAATTTCACATCTTGAATAGAGTCGGGATAGAGTTGGAATAGGCATTTAGGAGATGGCTAATGCAAGCCAACTTTTAGCTTAGTTTTACGGGAAGGAAGTATTTGTAAATATAATGTTTCTATTGCCAAAGAGTTTGTGGAGCATCATAGTCGATGATGTAATTCCGGAAGCCATTCACTCCCTCATCTTCCATCCACAGTCATTCTCCAGAATGTTTGTGTTGAGTTTACCACTCCTAAAAATGTGAAGGGAAAAGAAACTCTGCCCATTTCCAAAAGCATAGGTAACTGTGAACCACTGTGGCTGACAAGATGGTACTGATCCCGAAAAGTTCATCAAATTGATCCCGGACAACACGGGAGGTTGGGAATTTCCAAGTCTGCTCCATTCCAGTGGATGAATGAATAGTCAGGAATTCTGAGTGGTTCCCCAGTGGGAAGAAGACTGTTGGTATTACTGACCACAAAAAAGAAAAATATCAAAATTTCCAGTTATTTGTTACTTGAGATTGCTTTTTACCACTGGGAAATCCACTCTTACCGGCACTAGAGGCGGGTTCTAAGGAAAAAAGAAGAAAAGAAAAAAAGTAGATGCCACTTTGGAAGACATCATTGCTTCATCCTTCAAATAACCACATGGGGAATGTGCAGCAATTTCCTTGTTAGGAAATTCTGTTCAAACCCTCCTGTGCCTCTCTACGTGCAGACTGGAAGTCCCTGAGAGCTAGACTGGCAGACCCATCACCTGACAGGTGTACTGACACCTAGTACAGTACTACACTGTACTTGGCACTGTAGTAGTCACTGTAAATTATTAAAGATCACTAGCCAGTTCTAAAGATAGTTACTCTCTCTAAGTATGTCTGATTTCCAGGCTTTCAAAGGGGGAAGGTGTTGGGCTTATTTATTTCATTAAACTATTTCATAAAACAGAACATTAATTCTCCTTCCTAATTAAAAAGTAATACATGTTCATTGAAAAGCATTAGAGAGAAATGTTAAAAACCACTGGCGGGGGAAATAAAGATCACCTATAATCCTTAGAGGTAACTCCTATTAATATTGTGCTGTTAACATTTGTCTTCCAGTCAATTTTTAAATTTTTTATTGTTTAAAAAATTACAATGGAAATATGTACTCACCATAAAAAACAAAAACAAAGACAATATAGACAAAATGTAGAAGTCTCCCTATTATGGGCTGAATTGTGTCCCCCTCAAAAATCTTTTTTTTTTTTTTAAGATTATTTATTTATTTATTTGACAGAGATCACAAGCAGGCAGAGAGGCAGGCAGAGAGAGGGGGGAAGCAGGCTCCCCGCTGAGCAGAGAGCCTGATGCGGGGCTCGATCTCAGGACCCCGAGATCACAACCTGAGCCGAAGGTAGAGGCTTCAACCCACTGAACCACCCAGGGGCCCCTCAAAAATCTTATGTTGAAGTCCTCACCCCCAGTATCTCAGATTGTGAACCTTTGGACATAGGGTCTTTAAAAAGGTGACTGAGTTAAAATGAGGCTGTTAGAGTGGGCCCTCATCCAGTCTGACTGGTGTCCCCAGAAGAAGAGGAAATTTGAACACGTAGAGACACACCAGGGATGCATACACAGAAGAAAAAGCCACGTGAGGACACAGCAAGAGCTAGCTATCTGCAAGCCAAGGAGAGGGGTCTCAGAAGAAACCCCTGGACACCTTGATCTTGGACTTCCAGACTCTAAAACTGAGAAGATGTGTTACTGTTGGTTAAGCCAGCAGCCTGCAGTGTTTTATGCTGGCGGTTCCAGCCAACTAATACATGCCCCTTACCCTTTATCCCACTGTTCTCTCCAGAGGTAACCGTGACCAACGCTATTCTTCCAGACTTATATCCTGTGCTTTTGCCCACATAGAGTCATCCACAGAAAGTTGGTTTATACAAGTGGGATCATACTATAAATATTGCTCGCGACTTGCTTTTTTCATTGAATAATATATCATAGACAGCTTTCCACAGTCGTACGTCCTCCTGCATTCTCACTGAAGTCTGTGTGGTCTTCCACTGTGTGAGTCTGTCCTGATTTATTTTCACCGTTCATTATTGATGAGCATTGAAATTCTTTTCTTTTTTTAAAAAAAATATATATTAACAGTAATACTTCAATAAACATCTTTATACATTTGGGGTTGAGCTTAGATGCTAATTCATCTGTAAGAAGAATCCTGGAATTAGGGCGCCTGGGTGGCTCAGTTGGTAAAGCAACTCAGGTCATGATCCCGGGGTCCCAGGATCGAGTCTTGCATAGGGCTCCCAGCTCCACAGGGAGTCTGCTTCTCCCTCCGACATTCTCCCCTCTCATGCTCTCTCTCTCTCTCTCTCTCATAAATAAATAAAATCTTAAAAAAAAAAAAAGAAGAAGAAGAAGAAGAAGAAGAGGAATCCCAGAATTAGAATTACTGGGTCAAAGGGCATATTTTAAAATTTGAAAGCTATTGGTCAGGTTGTCTTCCATAAAGGCTTAGCAGATCTCCAGGCTTATTGACTTGTAGGAGACTCTCTGCTTCCCCATTTAGGTTTTTTTTTTCTGTTTTCTTATTTGCAGTTATGAGTATATGGAAGTACAGCGATAGGTCATTGGGATTGTATTGTGAGTATTGTTTTGAAATTGCCTGTTAGTATTTTAGACATAAGCATATTTAGTCCTCATTTTCAGACTTTCTGTATAGGATCATTCTTTTTGGGAGCTCTTGCCAGCATCATCTCCTCTTATTGCCAACTCTGCATATTGGAACTCGGGGATTTGGTTGGATCAACCTAAACCTGCCCCTGAAGGGTCTGTCTCCTGGATGAAGGCTGAAATGGGAATGCTATTTCCCTGGAAATCAGTGAAC
Source organism: Procyon lotor (assembly GCA_028646535.1). Lineage (NCBI taxonomy): Eukaryota > Metazoa > Chordata > Mammalia > Carnivora > Procyonidae > Procyon > Procyon lotor. Next base: position 4,018,373 of record CM053615.1, on the reverse strand, counting down.
AGATAGCTTTGCAATCATCTGCTGAAGTGCACCTCTGGAAGTTAGCTTCCATTTTTCTTTTGGAACCTAGTTAAATTTTTCAGGTGACGTTCCAACCCAGGAGGCTCACTGAATGCTTGTGAAATTGCACGGGGGGTGTGTCTTAGTCTGCTTGGGCTTCCGTAACAAAATATCACAAACTGGGGCTGACATGACAGCAGAAATGTATTTTCTCACAGTTCTGGGGGAGGACATCGGTGATCAGAGTGCCTGTGTGGTTGGTCTCTGGTGAGAGCTCTCCTGCAGGTTGCTGTTGGCTGTTTTCTCACTGTGTCCTCGTGTGACCCCTTTGCTGTGCGCCTGTGTGTGGTGGGAGTGCGTGGGAGGAAGGAGCACTTTATGGAGACTCTAATCTTATCAGATCAGGGCCCTACCCTTCTGACCTCATTTGACCTTAGTTACTTCCTAAGAGACCCTTTCTCCAAATACAGCTTCAGTGCGGGTTACAGCCTCAGAGTGTGAATTCTAGGGGGACACAGGCATTCAGTCCATCACAGAATGTGTCTGTAGTGAAAGCCAGGAGTAGTCCTAAAGATTTTTTTCTAGATGGATCTGAGGGAATTTGACCCAATTGGTTGAGGGTGGCCGGGGGGAGCTCTAGAAAGTGAAAACAGACGACACCTCTGGTTGGGGTGATGTCTCCTTTCACTGTCCCATTTGGAATACTGTTCTATAAAATTCTGAGAAAAGATGACCAGACTATAAAGTGAAGTGAGAGTATTGTTGTTCCTCGTGTATTGATTAATACTTGGGGAAAATGTAATTTAATCAATTTAAATCAAATTTTAATCACTATTTGTTGATCTCTTACCACGTGTGAGATATTGTCCAGTACATTGGGGGCAGTAGAAAGAGGTCAGAGTAGTGGCTGCCTTCAAATGCTCATGCTTTCGTTCAGTGGTTCCCAAACCTGGCATTAAATCAACTGGGAAATAGTTTAAAATATTCACATTCGATACAATCATATTGAAAACCTGTTTGTAAATATCTGCGAAAGGTAAACATATGGCTCGTCTTTGACCCAGTCTATGTAGCCAACAGAAATGCATATGTTTGTGCACCGAAGGCTGTTGCAGCACTACTTGTAATAGCTTCTGTTTGGGAAGAACATAAATGTCTACCATCAGCACAGCAATGAGAATGAACAAGCCACGGATACAGTGACAACATAAACTTCACAAACTCACGTGAGGTTGAGCAAAGAAATCCAGACACAGAAAAGTAAATATTGTTTAGTTCCATTTATAGCAAGTTCGAAAAATGTCAAAACAAATCTATGCTGTTCAAAGTCAAGATACTGGCCAGTCTTGAGGGCAAGAGGCAGAGTCTCAAGAAAGAACATGAAAAGGACTCTAATATGCCCGAGTGTTCTGTTTCTTGATATGTTTGGGTATCTCAGTATGTTCATTATGTAAAAACTCTTCAAACCATACAGTTAGGATTTTTACATTTTTCCATATATATGCTGTTCATCGTTAAAAAAAAAACAATACAGATTTCTAAGCCTTATCTCAGGTTTACCAAATTAGAATATGGGCCAAATGTACCTGTCTGGGTAAGGGGCTTAGGAATCTATGTTTGAAAAGCTCCATGAGGATTCTGGTGCATTCAGGTTTGAGTTTTGGAGAACTGCTGCTTTTATGAAGACATTTTTTTTTCTCCTTCCCAAGACCTTGTATCTCCTTTGTACTGGGGAGGGATCTCTGTGGAGACCATTAGTCCGAGGGCTTCATTATGGAGACCCTCCGAGGACTCCTTGGCAGCCTACTAACACTGACCGTCATGGTCTGGTCTGGTACCTGCTCAAAAAAAGCAGAATCTTGGGGCGCCTGGGTGGCTCCGTCGTTGGGTGTCTGCCTTCGGCTCAGGTCATGATCCCAGGGTCCTGGGATCGAGCTCCACATCGGGCTCCCTGCTCGGCGGGGAGCCTGCTTCTCCCGCTGCCATTCCCTCTGCTTGTGTTCCTTTTCTCGCTGTGTTTCTCTCTGTCAAATAAATTTAAAAAATCTTAAAAAAAAAAAAAGTAGAATCTTCTCAGCTCTGTAAAGGGATGGATCAAGAGGTGGATCTGGTCAAGTTTACTTAGGAGACTAGATTGCCATGTTTTTACATTAAATTGTCATATTGGATCAAATGAGAGGAGTGCAGCTGTGAAGTGAATGGACTCAGAAGAATATACCAAGTATCTCATGAGGATTTTGCCTAAATATTGACAAATCATGACCTGCAGAACCAGTATTAGATTAGTTGCGCTACTCTGGTTTCTTACCACTCGTGGAATCCTATTGAGCAAAGAAAGGAACAGATGTGCTTTCTGTGAATGTGTTAAAGCAGTGAAAATATGACAATATCATGAATTGAAGAGGGAAAACATTATTTCACAATCGGAATATGTTTAACTTCTTACTGATGAGAGAAAGATATTTGGGTATCAAGGAGACATTGAACATGATTAGATTCCATTTGACTCTCTTTTTCCCTCTTTCTTTTTTCTGCTGAATTTTGCCATTGAGATGGTCACTAACCAACTATAGAGAATTACCGTCTGCAAATTTGAATGTGACTAAAGTATCATAACTCTTGGATAAAATCCTCCAATTTGAGGTAGAGAACCATAGTCAAGTGTTACTTTTTGGATTGTGATCCTCCATGAGAAATATATTTTAGGGGTGCTTGGGTGGCTCAGTCAGTTAGGTATCCAACTCTTGATTTCAGCTCAGGTCATGATCTCAGGGTCCTGGAATCAAGCCCCAAGTCAGGCTCTGCACTCAGCAGGGAGTCTGCTTGAGATTCTTTCTCTCACTCTCCCTCTGCCCCCCCTCCACTTGTGCATGCTCTCTCTAACAAATAAATCTAAAGAAAAAAGCAAATATATCTTACATTATGATCTAACACACACACACACGCACACAACCCCGCACCTGTGACAAAAGATTGATCAAAGGTACTTCTTACTAAAAAAAAAAAAAAAAAAGTACTTCTTACTATATGTGAGTAACTTTTTTTATTCTTTATATTTATGTTCTGCTATCCTATTTAATTTCTTTTTAAAAAAAGATTTATTTATTTGCCAGAGAGAAAAAGAGAGAGAGCGAGAGAGCACAAGCAGGCAGAGCATAGGCAGAGGGAGAAGCAGACTCCCCGCAGAGCAAGGGACTTGATGTGAGACTCAGTCCCAGGACCCAGGGATCATGACCTGAGCCCAAGGCAGACACTTAACCAAATGAACCACCCAGTCGTCCCATATCCTATTTAATTTCTTAAAATTTAATGATTATGATTCATTAAATTGATTTTATTACCCACTAATGGCTTGTGAGATGCACTTTGAAAAACACCGTCTTAAACTGTATCCAGTACAACTCCGGAAGCACAGAGGCACAGAGAAGCTACTCAGCTACTTACCCAAAGGTACATAGAAAAGAATAAAAAAAGAGGGACCCATATTTGCTCGCATCTACCACTTTCTGTCAAAATGCAGTACAGTTATTTCTGAACCTGATTAATTTAGACAGTTTGGACTCACCACATTCAGACAGTTGTCATTCACTTTAGACAGAATTCATGTTCTTATAATTTGGTAAATAGTCTCTAACTTGCCATTTCTTGGGCCACAGTTTTAATGAAACCAATGGAAATGAAGTTTTTTTCCAGTCCTAGTCAGAGGAGAGCATGTACGGCAGAATGGTTGAGGGCTCAGGATTTGAAGTCACACAGACATGGTTATAAATCCCAGCTCCAACCCTGTCTAGTTTTGTGATTTATGAGCAAGAAGCCTCCCTGTGACTCAATTTCCTCAACTGTAAAGTGGGGTAACAAGAACAACCTTACAGAGTTGTGTGGCTTGAGTGAGATCAAACATGTGAAGTATGTACATGGTTAGTTACACCATGTCTCAGGCATGGTAAGGATTTGATATATGTTGACATTATGATGATGGTGGCCATTAGGGAAGTCTAGTCCAAGGGAACATGAAGCAGTCCTGTGGACAGAACCCCGAAGACCAGGAGACACCAATGGAAAGTAGCTACAATTAAATGTGAAAAGAGGGGACTCTACTTGGTTTCCACCAATTTCGAGGTCCCTGGTGCATGTATAAGATACTGACAAACCCTAACTGAAAATTACTTACACTGATTGACAATAGAGATGAAAATAGCATTCAATTAACAAAGGATAGATTTAATTATGAGCTGGCGTATGAGGTCTCAGGGATCAAAGTTCAGTATTAGTGCTCAACCCCTAAGGGACTGGATAGAGAGAGAGATTTGGCTTTCTTAAACAGGCAGATGGTAGCAGATGTCTGTCCTGTTGTAATCACCTTTCAGGGCTAATGATAGCAGGACGTCAGCTGACCAGAAGGCTTCGTCCTTTAGCGAAGGGTTCAACTCTTCCCCTCTTCTTCTCACCTCATGACACTTGATTACAATCACAAAACTGCAGAAGTGGCTGCCTGGACATCTAGATGGACAACCTAATCGCAAGCCTTCTGTAAGGATTTCAAACCAGGAACAGAATAGGTACTTCACAGACTCACTATATCTTTATCATTGGAAGCAGAATGTGAGCCTTAGAAAAGACAGTCTTGTATGGGCGAGAGCGCTCCGAGCCTTTGTGCTCTGACCCGCTGTGGTGGGAGGCCTGACTGCATCTATAGAAAATACTCAGCCTTGGTCACTGACACACATTTCATGACAATCAAAGAAGCGGATAATTCCAGTGCTCCCAGTAGGGGCAGTCTGGGACAAAGGCAGAAATAGCTTGGGCAGGAATTAAAGTGATACCAGTGTGTGTGAACCTCTTTTTTCAGAAGTCATGGTGATGAGGTCAGTAGTGTGACTAGAGTGTCCCAATTCTTTTCGTGCCTCAGATTGCATTGTCACTCCACCTGGTAACCGTGCTGCCCCTCTTCACATGCACCTGGGCATAGCTGATGGGGCTCCCTTGCCCCCATCCTTATCATGAGGGCTGAACTCCGCCTTCTCTGCATGGGATCTCTGTAAATGTTAGCTCAGAGAATCTTCACCACATCCTGGGAACTAGACCTTATTCCCCCATTTTAAAGTCAAGGTAGTGAGGGTAAGTGACCCATTAGAAGGAGAAATGGGATTAGAAGCCAAACTTGGCAGAATCCAAACCCCCTAGTGGAGCCGTGAGCTCCAGGAGGCCGTGAGCATGCAGGTGGCCGAGGCAGATGTCTCGTGTTCATATGCCAGCTACATCTCTCACTGGCTCGGGATCTTGGAACATTTTCTTAATCTTGGTTTCCCTCTCTGTGGTGGAAATCATAATAGCAGCTACCTCAAAGCATTGAACATGTGAGACAGTGCATGAAAATAACTCAGCATGATGTTTGGCACATAGAAGCAGCTCAGCTAACATTATCGTTCATGTTCTTCATCTTTCTGGGGCTTTGGAAAATGAACTATGTCCAAGTTGCCATGCTCAGTCTCTAAGATCCCTTAAGCAGATCATTTCAGGTGTATTGCTGCAAGCTTGCTTTCTGGTTCTGAGCACATAATGTTCTCTTTTTCTTTTCTTTTTTTTTAGAGGGAGAGAGTGAGCATGTATACGAGTGAGCAGGGTGGGGGTTGGGGTAGGAGGGAAAGGGAGAGAGAATCTTAAGCAGGCTCCACGCTCAGCATGGAGCCCAATGTGAGGCTTCATCTCATGACCCTGAGATCATGACCTGAGCCAAAATCAAGAGCCTGACGCTTAACTGACTGAGCCACCCAGGCGCCCCTGGGCACATAATATTCTGAAATAAAATGTTGTAATCTTTTTGAGAAAAGAAAAGCTGTGTCTAAAACATTTTTCTGTAGACTTAATATGAATTTCTCTTGTGCTGAGCAGTTTAAATAGCCTTCTAACTAACACTTTTAATAGCCTTGAGCTGGGGAACTGGTAGGTTAAAATATGAATTTGCACCAAGAAAGTTTTTTACATTTTCATGGTGCTTACCATGACATTTGTCCATCATGTATGATGACTCATGTGGTAGTGATATTCCTGTGTTGGTATAACAGAGCATTTGGGCTAGAGTAGAGCTGGGCCTCAGGTGATTCCTACGAGAGAGCCAGGTACTGAGTTTTTTTGTTTTTAAGTAGGATCCATGCCCAGTGTGGACCCCAACAAGGGGCTTGAACTCCTGACCCTGAGATCAAGACCTGAGCTGAGATCAAGAGTTGTACACTTAACCTACTGAGCCACCCAGGTGCCCCTGTATTGTCTTTTTTAAGAGCATACTCACAGATCCTGGAACAGTGCTAGTACAGAGTAAGTGCTCAAAAAAAAATTAGAGTAAAATTTGTTGCTAATTCCTTTCTTTTGTGGCCTAAAGACTTGGAGTGCTTGTTAGTGAACTGTGGTTTCTTCTTGCAAATAATCACATTCTTCTGTGTTATGACTCATACTAACAGGAAAACTGATGACGCATCTTCTTAGCAGTGACCAGAATGTGTTCTTTATTACTTAAGAGTGCAGTAGATTCACCAACATTGAAATTGGATATGATCAAGGCTGGATGAGGACAGAGGAAAGTGAAGCATTTTCTTAGAGGACTGTGGTACAACTTGCTCCCCACCCCCCTTTATAAACCAGAGCAATGATTATAAGTATAGCAATAGTGATACAATGAACACCTGTTCTGAAAAAAATGTGTCTACATTCACTGAAGACCCTCTCCAAGTGAGTTGCAATTACTTACCATTAGGAATAAATGGTCTACATATTTTTTATGCAGAAAAAGAAACAATATTTGGAAAAGTCACTAGTTAGATAAAAGTGTTGCTGCCCTCTTCACAACACTACCCTCATGCATTTTGGGGAGTTTGCTTTATACCAGAACTTTCTTTTTTTTTCTTTAAGATAGATAGATTTATGTATTTATTTGTTTATTTATTTGTTTGACAGAGAGGAGAGAGATCATAAGTAGGCAGAGAGGCAGGCAGAGAGAGAGGGGGAAGCAGGCTCCCCACTGAGCAGAGAGCCTGATGTGGGGCTCGGTCCCAGGCCTCTGAGACCATGACCTGAGCTAAAGGCAGAGGCTTTAACCCACCGAGGCACCCAGGTGCCCCTATCGTAGGGGTCTTGATATCGAGCCTTGACCCAGGCTCCACGCTCAGCAGGGAGTCTGCTTGAGATTCTCTCTCTCTCCTCCAACTTGTGCATGTGCTCTCTCTCTCTCTCTCAAATAAGTAAATTTTTTTTTTTTGTCTCTTAACCATACAGTCATACAAATGAGTGAGGAAAATCTCTGTACATTATATGGTGATATCTCTAGGATATAATTTCAATGAAAAAAATAAGATATGGGTGCTGTTTATAGTAGCCTAATTTTGTGTAAGAGAGGCTTACATATACATATGTATATATACCTTATATTTTCAAAGAATAAATCAAAATACAAATCAAAACCTAATAAAACTCTTTGTGGGAGAACAAGATTCAGAGCATTGGGCAGGAATAAGCACAACTTTTGTGAAGTTACTTGGTATGGTTTTGATTTTAAAATCATGTAGGTGTTTTTACATTAAAACAGGAGGGGCATCTGGGTGGCTCAGTTGGTTAGGCTTCTGCCTTTGGCTCAGGTCATGATCTCCAGTTCCTGGGATAGAACCCCGTGTCTGGCTCCCTGCTCAGTGGTGAGTCTGCTTCTCCCTCTCCCTCTGCCCCTCCCCCCTGCTCATGCTCTTGCTCACTCTCTCTCAAATAAATAAATAAAATCATTAAAATCTTATAAAAATAAATAAAAAAGGAATACAAAGAAATCCCCAGAATTAGAAACAAATGGCCTTATGTATCCAACTGTGTATCAAGACGCTTGTGTATTAAGACGCTAAAAACCACATAAAATCATTACTAGAAGTGACTTTATTTTTTATTTTTTAAAAAGACTTAATTTATTTATTTGACAGAGATCAAGCACGTGCACAAGTAGGGGAGCAGGGTAGGGAGAAGCAGGCTCCCCACTGAGCAGGAAGCCCAATGCAGGGCTCGATCTCAGGGAGCATGGCCTGAGCCAAAGGCAGATGCTTAATCAACTGAGCCACCCAGGTGCCCCTAAAAATGATCTCAATTTGCAATATTTTGAGTTTATATCCCTGATGAGGTGTATCTAAAGAACAAAACTCACAAAGAAATATTGACTTGCATTCAGTAGTCTTGCTGTTTTTATTTTTATTTTTAAGATTAATTTATTTATTTTAGAGAGAGAAAGAGAGAAAGTGAGCATACACATGAGGGTGGCGGGGAGGGACAGAGGGAGAGGGAGAGAGAAACACAAACAGACTCCCTGCATGCTAAGTGAGGGGCACATGGGTGGCTCAGGTGGTTATATAAATTGGTTATGCTCGACTCAGATTACAATCCTGGGGTCCTGGGATCAAGCCCTACGTCAGGCTCCCTGTTTAGTGGGAGGTGTGTTTCTCCCTCTCCCTCTGCCTCTTTCACTCTCTCTCAAATAAATAAATAAAATCTTAAAAAAAAAGAAAAGAAAACATGCTAAGTGAAAGAAGCCAGTCACAAAGGATTAAATATTGCATGATCCCATTTATACAAAGTGTCCAAAATAGGCAAATCTATAAAGACAGAAAATAATTAGTGGTTGCTTCCAGCTGAGGTGGGAGGCAGGATTGGGGGATATGCATCCCATATGCTGTTATGCATTGAATATCACTACCCATTTCCAGAACTTTCTTAATATCCCAAATGACACTCTATACCCATTAAACAATAACTCCCCATTCTCCACTTCCCAGAGCTCTTGGTAACCTCAATCAAACTTTCTGTCTCTGTGAATTTGCTTATTATAGGTACCTCATATTGGCTGAATCATACAGTATTTGTCCTTTTGTGTCTGGGCCATTTCATTTAATGTAATGTTTTCAATATTCGTCCATGTATTAGAATTTTGTTCCTTTTTAAAGCTGAGTAATGTCCCATCATATGTGTAGATCACATTTTGTTTATTCATTCATCTGTTGATGGACATACGATTGTTTTAGTCTTTGCCTGTTGTAAGCAGTGCTGCTGTTGGGAGCCCTGGTGTGCATCTGTTCAAGTTCCTGCTTTTACTTCCTGTGGCTCTCTACACAGAAGTGGGATTGCTGGATCATACAGTTCTGTGCTGAGTGTTCAAAGGACAGCTGTACTGTTTTCTGCGGTGGCTGGACCATTTGACATTCCTATTTACAGTGCACTAGAGTTTCCATTTCTCCACATCCTTACCAACACTTGTTCTCTCCCATTAAATTTATTGTCTTCATTATAGCCATCCTCATGTGTGTGAAGTGGTATTTCATTGTGGTTTTGATTTGCATTTCCCCAATGACTAGTAATGTTCATCATCTTTTCATTTACTTATTGGCCACTTGTGTATCTTTGGAGAAATGTCTATTCGCCCAGTTTCTGTTCTTGTGGTTGAGTTGTAGAATTTTTTTTAATATATATATACTCTGGATATGAATCCCTTATCAGATCAATGATTTGCAGGTATTTTTCTCAGCTCCTGAGGAAGGCAAGATTCCCCTCTGGAGTTTGCAATACTTTTCCTTCTGGGTACAGAGGTGGACGCCATTGATTGACTGGAGCAGTGGGTTTGCTTCTCAGGAGCCAAAATTTTCTCTGGGAGTTTCTCTCTTCAGACACTCTACCCTGAGTCTTTAACTCTGGAGTAAAGGCCATAATCACTGTGAGAGAAAAGAGTTAGATAGCTATTTCCACTTACATCGGTTAAAGTGCTGTTAGCTGCAAGGACACAGCATTCAAATGAAACGGGCTTAAAGAATAAGGAAGTATCTTGTCTCACTAAGAGTGAACCCAACCAGAGGATGGGCCCCAGAACTGGCTGGTTGAGAGGTTCAACCATGTTGTCAAAGGCCCAGATTCTGCTGGTTTCGCAGTTTTTCTGTAGATGGTGTTGGTTTCATCCTCCGGCTCGCCCCCTCTATTGTTGGTTGACTATTTTTGACACCAGGGCTGCATACTTCTCATTTCTACCTCGCAAATATTCACCAATCTCATTGGCAATCCTGAGTCACATGCTCCTTCCTCAACAAATCACCCCAGCAAGGGATGTGAGGTTGCACTTAAGCCACTGTCTCCCACCCTCAAAGCTGAGAGTATCGGTCTTTCCAGAGGCATGTGATCTACTTAGGGTAGGAGTGAAACAGAACTGTGATTCCATCAGGAAGCAGGAGCACATGAGTGCTGGTAGGCAGTCAGTACACTTCACGACGCCACTGTTAATAAATCTCCAAGCTGATGGCACAATCAGGGGGAGTGGCAGGCAGAGGGATAAACAGGCTCCCTACTGAGCCCAATGCCAGGCTCGATCCCAGGACCCCAGGATCATGACCTGAGCCAAAGGCAGATGCTTAATGGACTGAGCCACCCAGGTTCTTTTTTTGAACAGAGTGGAGACAACTTTCAGAGTTACTGAATTCACTTGGTGACTTGCAGGAAGCCTGAGCTGCCTACTGGTCATGTGTGGTTGGGCTACATCATAGTTCAGAACTGACAGGGAAAACAGAGCATCACACAGATAAACAAAATCTGGCTCTTCATCACAGAAAGTTTAAGAAGCCTGATCGACACAGTATGGATATCCTCAATTTGGTAAATAAGTTTATTTACCCTATTTGTAGGTACCCACATGGCTATATTTTTCTCATCTTTTATGCAGACTGAAGATGTCTAATCATTTTGCCGTGAATCATTTTGGTTGTTTTTTTCCCCTAAATGTTTTTTGGCCCAGTTATGCCATCTTGATGAAAGAAATGCTTCAGTGTAAAAAATCATTAGGACCTCAGAGCTTGAGGAGTTCGGCATGTTTTGTTTGCTTCTTTGTTTTTAAAAATTTTAAAAAGATTTATTTATTTATTTTAGAGAGAAAGAGAGAGCAGGGAGGAGGGGAAGAGGGAGAGAGAATTCCAAGCAGACTCCACTGAGCTTGGAACCTGACACGGGGATCCATTTCACGACGCTGAGATCATAACCTGAGCCAAAACCCTGAGATCATAACCTGAGCTGAAACCAAGAGTCAGATGCTCAGCTGACTGAGCCTCGCAGGCAGGCGCCCTGGGAGTTTGGTGTTTGCAATAGCAGAAAGTGACCAACTGCCTCAGAGGGGAGGTTGTCTAGGCACCTTCTCCTAGGTTTAACTCCTGAGTACGTAGGTGGGCTCCTGAGACATGACTTGCCCTTATCTTGCCATCCCCTTCATCTGTGCCTTCAGCCTGCAGCCGGGGGCTCCAACTCGTCAGCCCATCCTTTCTTGCTGTCACGTTTCCCATCCTGCTTTCCTGTGTCTCCTTCGAGGTTACCCAGAACTGACCCAGATTTTTCACTTTGTTTCAGCCTTTTCCCTTGGAATCTTCGACTACTTCCTTTTTCTCTCTGGGCACGCTGCTTTATTGTCTGTTTTCTGAACCACAGGTATAGCTCCTCATTCTCTCCCCTGGCACTAGACAGCTGTAAAATAATATTTATTGCAAACCTCCTGTGTATAAAGCTTTATGCTAGCCACTTGACACATATTACCTCCCTCCAAGGTAGATGTCTTATTTTCTTCACAGGACCATGCAGGGTCAGACAGCTTGGAAGTGGCACAGGCACGATTATAACCCAGATAGTTTGAGAATCCAACTGTGGAGAGCGTTCAGTTCAGGTTTGGCAAATGCACCACTTTTGTGAAAAATAAGATTATACTCTCTGCTTTATATAGTCTCTGCTAATAATCATCTTTTGTTTGTTTGTTTGTTTGTTTGTTTGTATTGGTCTCTTTGTCCCAAGGTGCAAAAATTTCAGCTGAATTTTCTAAGAATCAAAGAGGCAGGGGTGCCTGGGTGGCTCATTCAGTTAAGCAGGAGACTCCTGATTTTGGCTTAGGTGGTGATCTCAGGGTTATGGGATCGAGCCCCATGATGGACTCTTTGCTCAGCAGGGGATCTGCTTGAGATTCTCTCTCCCTCTGCCCTCCCTTCACCTGCATGCATACTCTCTCTCTCAAATAAATAAATTTTAGATCTTTTAAAAAAAAGAATGAGTCAGATTCTGTATGAGGTTATAACTGATATCTTTCAGACCACCATCTTAGAAACATTGATCCATAGCTTTGAGAGCTCTTTCTGTAGTGTATCCATATCCAGTTAGCACTCATCACTTGGAAGAGTTATACATAATTAATATATAAAATGTTAAGCAATTAATCTTGGTATTGATCCGTAAGATAGAGCCAGCATTGAAACTTCCCCACTTTCTACAATAAAAGAACCATTTCACTTACTCATTTTATGGTTAATATCTGTTCTTCATCCCTGAAGTACCTTACTGGAGTATTTTAAGTGTTTTGTTAAAAAAAAAAAATAGCTTATTGAGAGTCCATATCTGGGCTCTCTATTCTGTTCCAGTGGTCTATGTGTCTGTTTTTGTGCCAATACCATGCTGTCTTGGTGATCACAGCTTTGTAGTAAAGCTTGAAATCAGACCTGATGCCCTTAGCTTTGTTTTTCTTTTTCAACATTTCCTTAGCAATTCGGGGTCTTTTCTGGTACCATACAAATTTTAGGATTGTTTGTTTCAGCACTTTGAAAAATGCCAGTAGGATTTTGATCAGGATCACACTGAAAGTATAGATTGCTCTGGGCAGTGTAGACATTTTAACAATGTTTATTCTTGGGGCGCCTGCATGGCTCAGTGGGTTAAAGCCTCTGCCTTCAGCTCAGGTCACGATCTCAGGGTCCTGGGATCGAGCCCCGCGTTGGGCTCTCTGCTCTATGGGGAGCCTGCTTCCCCCTCTCTCTCTGCCTGCCTCTCCGCCTATTTGTGATTTCTCTCTGTGTGTCAAATAAATAAGTAAAATCTTTAAAACAAACAATGTTTATTCTTCTGATCCATGAGCATGGAATGTTTTTCCACCTTTTTGTGTCTGCTTCAATTTCTTTCAAGAGTGTTTTGTAGTTCCTCGAGTACAGATCCTTTACCTCCTTGGTTAGGTTTATTCTAGTATCTTACAGTTCTTGGTGCTATAGTAAATGGAATCGATTCTCTAATTTCCCTTTCCGTATTTTCATTGTTAGTGCATAAGAAAGCAACTGATTTCTGTGCATTGATTTTGTATCCTGCCACATTACTGAATTGCTGTATGAGTTCTAGTATTTTGGGGGTAGAGTCTTTTGGGTTTTCCATATAAAGTATTATATCATCTGTGAAGAGAGAGAGTTTGACTTCTTCTTTGCCAGTTTGAATACCTTTTATTTCTTTTTGTTGTCTGATTGCTGTTGGTAGGACTTCTAGTATTATGTTGAACAACAGTGCTGAGAGTGGGCATCCTTGTGTTCGTGATCTCAAAAGGAAGACTGTCAGCTTTTCCCCATTGAGAATGATATTTGTTGTGGCCTTTTCCTAGATAGATTTTATGAAGTTGAGGAA
>CM053615.1:3980068-4004403 GCA_028646535.1 Procyon lotor | reverse complement strand
GGGACTGGAAGAGATTATGCTGAGTGAAATAAGTCAAGCAGAGAGAGTTAATTATCACATGGTTTCACTTAATGTGTGGAGCCTAAGAAAAAACGTGGAGGACATTGTGAAAAGGAAAGGAAGGGTGAATTGGGGGAAATTGGAGGGAGAGATGAACCATGAGAGACTGTGGACTCTGAGAAACAAACTGAGGGTTTTGGAGGGGAGGGGGGTGGGAGGTTGTGTGAGCCTGGTTGTGGGTATTAAGGAGGGCATGTATTGCATGGAGCACTGGGTGTGGTGCATGAACAATGAATCTTGGGACACTGAAAAAATAAAATAAAATTTAAAAAATAGCTTCTGATAGAGAATCTTACTAGAAGTTTTTGAAAAAAATAAATGTTCATTTGTTCTCTTTCTATATTTTTTGATAAGATGACTTTTGTTATTTTAGAAGAAAATCGATGGCATCAGATATCTGTCCCTGTTTAAACTTCATTCTTGTGAATTGCAGATATTTTAAATTGTTAAAGTTCTTTCATCTGGGATGCCTGGGTGGCTCAGTTCGTTAAATGTCTGCCTTCGGCTTAGGTCAGGATCCTGGTGTCCTGGGATTGAGCCCTGCAGTAAAGAGTCTGCTTCTCCTTCTGCCCCTCACCTTGCTTGTGCTCTCTCACTCTTTCTGTCTCTCATTCAAATAAATAAATAAATAAAATTAAAAAAAAAAAAAGGATCGAGTTCTTTCATCTGAGGGAAGGGATATTGAATTTGGTATATTTCTTTGGATATTACCACCCTTCCTCCAACACGACACACAATCCTTTTCATATCTATTAAATAGTGAAAAAGTAGAAATCCAAGGGAAAAAATGGTAAGGAAAAGAACAAAAGATACTCTTGGTTAATTTCTCACTAAATTATCATTGGTCTTGTCTAACACCAGATGGTTTCCTGACTCTTCCCTGACAAAGGGAAGAGTCAAGGTAACTTTGGACCCAATTAGCCAAAGGAATTAGCTAGATCTTAATATACTTAGGACCGCAACTTCTGAACTTTCTTGCGCCAATTTGGTAACTCAAAGAGAAAGTTACCTAGGATCCAAGATTATAGGAAAAAACAAACTTTGAAGGATCAGTGAGATATTGGGAAATACTTCAGTCTGGAAAGTGCAATTAGTTCCAAGTGAATTTGCATTTGAGAAATTAAACCAGGAGACATAGAATGATCTGCAAATAACTCATCCTAAAAAGCTAAGTCATTTAGTTTATGTTAGATTTTTTTATTCTCTTTTTCTTAAAACACAAAGGAAAGCTACCTCTGACTTAGATTCAGAGAAAACTGGCACAGAATATATTGATTTAAAAAATATGTAAGGGCATGCGGTTGGCTCAGTCAGTTAAGTGTCTGCCTTTGGATCAGGTCATGATCCCGGAGTCCCAGAATGGAGCTCCGCGTCGTACTCCCTGCTCAGCGGGGGTCTGCTTCTCTCCCTGCCTCCCCTCCCCCTGCTCATGCTCTCTCTCTCTCTCAAATAAATAAATAAAATCTTCAAAGAAAGTAAAATAGAAATAAAACCAAACTGAGTATGAGGGTGAAGTCAGAGAAAGAATTACTGTCCCGTGAACTATCGTTGTTCTAAGTTGTTCTCAACAAGCTGTTGCATGAGATTCCAGGCCACAGGGAGACTTTAATAAGAAATTTGAACATACTCCTATTCTCTACAATTAGTGCAGTCAGCTTTTCCTCCAAGGAAGTGTAGCAATACTTGTCTTTAAGTGAAGTAAAAATACATTGAACAGTGCCTCGTGCAGAATTAGTTCAAATTCCTTCCTCTTTCCAGTGGCAAGTGGACAGTTTGGCCACTTTTCATGTTATTAAATGCTCTTAAACTTACAAAGTGCAGTGGAGAGGGTCTCTTTAGAGGAGCATAGCATCATTCGGTTTTCTGGGGGAAAGGTGATGACCAGGTACCAAGAGAGACTGACTCTCTCTGATAAAGTCTAGGTGTTTTCCAGCCAGGCCTAGCTCTGGGACCAGGGCCTCCAATTTGAGGTGGTCAGCTTACGAAGGTCTGTGCTGTGCTGCTAGAACCAAAGGGCATCAGATTGTAGGTTTTAGTTGGTCCTTCATGGATTTTGTGGTTTTGTGCGTGCGTGTGTGTGTGTGTGTGTGTCCCTGGTCTGGGCCTACTGGTTCTCTGTGTCATCTCCTTCCTTTTCAGCCAAGTTCTACATCTGTAGGGCACCTACTTTGGACCAGGATCTGTGTGCCGCAGTGGGGATACAAAGATGAATAAGATGTGTTCCAGCCCCTGGAGGAGTTTTGTGTGTGGGAACAGCCATCAGACATAGAAAGACATTGCCCAGATTTTACAATGCGGTGAGTATCATCATCAGATGGAATTTTGGGGTGCCACCAAACTCAACATGGAGATCAAGGATGACTTCCTAGAAGTAATGATGCCTGAGGCAAAGCTGAGGGAAGAATTGGAATTGGTGACATTGGTGTGTGGGAGGATGGGAGTGGAGCCTCAGTTTGCTTATTCATGCCTGCTTGATAGGACTTTTGCAAGGACTAAGATAAGTATGTAAAGCCTTTAGCAGAGTACTGTTACATGTGAAACCCATAGAGAGTTGTGGCAGTAGTAATGATGTTGATGCTGGTGATGATCTCTTGAGTTAGAGGCAGGACCTTGAACAAAGACAGGGAAGTGCTCTTACCAGCTTGGATTCACACTCTGTCCCAGGTGATCCATTTTACTAAAATGAGAACCTAGAAATTAATTGCCATGTTAGTAAAAAATATACACCCAAGATAGAATGAAGTCGAGCCCCAAATTCCAGAAAAACTGATGCAAAATACTAACTTGTCTGGACTAATTGTCCAAACCTCTATAGTCCCTCCCATAGGTAGCTTTATTATATGAGCTAAATAAACCCTTTCCTGAGAATGAGAAGTGATAAAAAGGAAAGTAAAATGTTCCTTAAAGTAAATGACTCTATATATTTGATTTTAGAAAATTGCCATTTGCTTCTGAGTCTTTTAAAAAAAATTAACTATTTATTTATTTGGGGGTCCATGAGCTGGGAGAGGGAGGTGGAAGAGAGAATCCCAAGCAGACTCCATGCTGAGCATGGAGCCTGAAACTGGGCTCAATCTCATGACCCTGAGATTATGATCTGAGCCAAAACAAAGAGCCAGGTGCTTAACCAGCTGAGCCACCCAGGCACCCTGCTCTTCAGTCTTTCTGTGAAGAATCCATATCCATTATCCGTTGCCACAATAATGGCATATGACAATCACAGAACCCTAGTGGACTGACACAACAATAAATCTTTACTTAGCTTGGAATCGGTGGGGTTCAGTGGACCTGGACTGGGTCCACCTGATCTCGCCTGGGCATGCTTATACATCTGGAGTAACTGCAAGTCGGCCGGGTGCCTCTGCTGATCTAGGTTGAGCGTGCTCACATTTGTGGGAGTTGGCTGATCTAGGATGGTCACTGGGTTACTGGGTAACTTGGCCTTTTTTACTGGGGTTACTGGGTAACTTAAAGTAGCCAAGGCAGAAGAGGAGGAATAAACCTGAAATGCTTGCAAATTCAGGCCTTTGCTTGTGTCCCATTTACTAATATCTCATTGCCAAATCAGTTCACATTATTGATTTTGGAGTCCATGAGAGGGCTTTACAAAGTTCTAAGGCAAAGGGTATGAAGAAGGGAGGGTGAACAATTAGTCATTTTTACAATATCACAATTTTCCCTTTGGCTAAAATTATTCAAATATTTCCCATATGTGATAGGCTCAAGCTCATCCCAGGACACCAAAAGTCTCATCTAGGGAAGCAGGCTTGAAATCCAGGGTCTCATGATTTGTAAGTCTGGATATGATTCTTCTTGATGCAGAGACTTAAAAGCAAGTTACCTGCTCCCACACACCCCACATGCAGAGGCAAAACTGGGAGAAGATAAATGCAATAAACATTCCCATTCCCAAAGTGGAAAAATGGGAGGCTCATGTACAGATCCATGTGGTCCTGAAAACCACTGGGCAAATATCGTCAGATTCCCTTAGTCTGGGGATGGGAAATGTTTTCTCATTAGACCCTAGTTCTGCTCCCTGGGAATGGTTTGTCATTCTGTTCTCCACTGTTGTTGGCTCTGGCCTTTGATAGGCCCCCACTTAGAGAGTTATGCCCTCTAAGTAACTTTGTCTGCTTCCTTTCTGGAGAAGATTGGGAGCCTAGTAGCCTTTTTTACATTTTGAACAATTTCTGTTCCTCTTAATTTGGGCTAGCTACTAGGCCATGACGCTATCTCAATGATTTGTGAGTTTGTTTGTTTGTTTTTAGAGAGAGTGAGTGGGGGGGGGGGAAGAGCCAAGGGAAAGAAAGAATCTTTTTTTTTTTTTTTTTTAATGGCAGAGAGACAGCGAGAGAGGGAACACAAGCACAGGGGAGCTGGAGAGAGAGAAGCAGGCTCCCCACTGAGCAGGGAGCCTGAAATGGGGCTCAATCCCAGAATGCTGGGATCATGACCTGAGCCAAAGGTAGATGCTTAACGACTGAGCTACCCAGGCACCCTGAGAGAGAGAGCATCTTAAGCAGGCTCCACGTCCAGCACAGAGCCTGACTTGGGGCTCAATCTCATGACCCTGAGATCATGACGGGCTGAAATCTAGAGAGACGCTCAATGGACTGAGCCACCCAGGTGTCCCTTAATTTGTGAGTTTTATGTGAATTTTGGCTAAACTATATATGTTGAAAAATACCACCCCCCCAATTTTTGGGGAACCTATCTCTCTCTTTGGACTGAATCAGTGCTAAATTGGAAATGCCAGACTGCTGTTAGTCCCAGAAGCCCTTCTCTCCCACTGAGTGGGTCTATTCTGTCCTTCCTGGAATCTTTCAGATGTCTCAACAAGGTCTCACAGCTACACCTTGAATTGGGCTGTGTTCTGAGGCCATATCTTATTTTGAGAACTCTACTGCCTTGAGAGGCTGGATAATTTAGCAAATTCTGGCCCCTCTCTGTTCTGTGGAAATTCTGCCTACAAGAACTGCCTCCAAAGAACTGGCCTGTTCTTTTCAGAATTCTCTTTCTTGAGGTCACTGATTTGTATGCAGTAGGTAGTTAAGAGCCAATTGATCCCATCAACATTCTTCCTGGAAATCTTTGCTCATGTCCAAATGTTCATTTGGCACTTTTTCTGTCTTCTAAGTTACTGCAGGCCGTGCTTTTACCAAATATTTCCCCACTTAAAAACGTGGGTCACCACTTTTCCAGCCTGCATTTGTTACTGCCTGGTCTCAAGGCTAAATGCCATATGTTTTAGGTTTGGTTACAGCTATATTACACTTGTAGGTATCAATTCACGTATTGGTTATCTGCTGACACAATTGTGTTTCAGAACAAGTAATGCCAACATCTCAGTAGCGTTGATCATTTAGCACAAGAGCCTGTGCGGATTAGCTGCTTAAGGTTGAGCTTAGGTGATGTTGCCTGAGGTTGCTTACGTGGGGCTCATCCCTGGCTGGGAAGACTGGGGCAATTTAGGTGTGCTCTGTAGACCTTTTGTCCTCCAACAGCCTGGGCATGTTCTCAGGGGAGTCACCAAGGTGCATGAGCCAGAGCAAGCTGCTGCTTCTTTTTGAGATTTTATTTATTTATTTGGGAGAGTGGGGAGGGGCAGAGGGAGACGCAGACTCCCCGCTGAGCAGGGCCCCATCCAGGCCTCTGGGATCATGACCTGAGCCAAAGACAGACACTCAACTGACTGAGTCTCCCAGGCGCCCCCAGAGCAAGTCTCTTATACATAAACTGAGATGGATAATCTGAGTGGGTATAAATGGATGGATAACTCACGGACCTAAATGTAAAATTCAGAACCATAAAACTTCTAAAAGAATGTAGGAGGATATTTTCAAATCATAAAATAAAAAAAATAATAAATTGGGCCTTATCAAAATAAGAAATTTCTGCTCATCCGAAGATATCATTAAGAAAATGAATAAACCATAGGTTGGGGGGAAATGTTTGCAGTATAAATATCTGACAAGGCTGATACCTAGAATTTGTAAAGAACTCCTAGAAATTCACAATAAAAACAAACGACCCAATTAAGAATGGGGAAAGGCTTGGTCAGACCTTCCTAAAAGAGATATAGGAAAGGCCAGATGAAAAGAGGCTCTAATCTCATTAGTTATCAAGGTAAAGTGCACGTGAAAACCCCTTAGAAGAGCTTAAAGCAAAGAGGGAGACAACAGAAAATTCTGGCAAAGATGTAGCGGAGCTGGAGCATTCATTATTTGGTGTAAAATTGTATAACCATTTTGGAAAATTGTTCATCAGCTTCTTATAAAGTTATACGTCTACCCTAAGTTCCAACAAATCCACTCCCAGGTGTTTCCTGAGAAGTAGTGAACACGTATGTCCACACAAAGACCAGTAGAAGAGTATTTATAGCAGCTTCATATCTAATAGCCTCAAACTGGAAACAACCTAAATGCCCTTCAAAAAGAGAAGGGAAAAGCAGATTTTGGGGTATCGACATATGGCTGGATCTCAAATGCATTATGTGAAGCAGAAGAAGCTGAACATAAGAACAGCACAAACTCTGTGGCTTTGTTTGCATGAAATTAAATATGGGGAAAAGGAATCTATGATGGTAGAAATCAGATAGTGGTTTTTAGTGGTGGGGAGGGCAGTTGACTGAAATGAGAGCCTGAGAGAACTTACGCAGAAATGGTCTTACCTCGTTTCAGATGGTGAATACAATTTGTCAAAACTCATCAAACTGAGCGTTTCAGGTTTGTTCATTGTACTGTATGTTCATTCTCTATAGATGGTTTGGGTTGGAATGATCACCAATTATGTTTGAAAAACAGGTAGTTGTGTTTCTGTGTGGTTACTCTTTTTTTTCTACAGCGTAGCTCACAGCTTGAAGAGGAAGTTAGATGTTTCGAGAATATAGGAACCACCACCTGTGGTATGATTCCTTCAGTAGCTTTTATTTCTAGGTGTATGTGAATATATATATATTATATATAACATATATATATATATATATATACACAATATATATATATTATAGTTTTGTTGTAGCTGTTTGGTTTTGTTTTTGCACAAATGGAAACAACCATGTATCCAGTTATGCAACTTGATTTATGTCTGCCCTGAATGGATATCCTTAGTTTGGGTTTGCCCTAAAGCAGAATTTGAGTAAAGGACTTAGGGGCAGGTAGCTATATTTTTACCTTTTCTTTTCTTTTTGGTAATTCTAAAAAGTTAGAATGAAATAGAGGGAAGGAAAGAAAACCAAAGGGGGACCACTAAGTTGTGCAGTGCAGTGGGTGTAGGGACCAATGTCATGGAGACTCTTCGAAACCATGTAGGGGCGCCCAGGTGGCTCATTTATTAAGCGTCTACCTTCAGCTCGGGTCATGGTCCCAGGGTCCTGAGATGAGCCCCACATTGGGCTCTCTGCTTAGTGGGGAGTCTGCTTCTCCCTCTCCCTCTGCTCCTGGTTGTGCTCACCCTCTCTGTCTCTCACTGTCTTTCTCTGTCAAATAAATAAAATCTTTAAAAAGAAATTAAAAAAAATTTAAAAAAAGGAAACCATGTAGAATGCACCTCAGAATTGTCCTTCCAAAGGATAGGAGGCAGTCCCATTTGCTGAGGGTTTCCTAAAAGGTTAATTCCCTGGTATTTGCAGTCTCCTCTGGGAGCGTTGAGAAAGCCCCTCAGCTTTGGAGAAACTCCTGGGGTAGAAAATCTGAGAAATTAGGGCTGGTACTTTTTGGAGAGCTTTCATCATGTGTGGGAACTGGCCCCCAGCGCTGCCGCTGAGGTTAGGGCTGAGGGGGTGTGGCCTGTGCACCATTATTAACCCGATGTCTTCCCATAGTAGCACCACAGATCCCTATCATTCTTTTTAAAGGCTGCATAGCTGGGGAGCCTGGGTGGCTTACTTGGTTAAGCATCTGACTCTTTATTTTGGCTGAGGTCATGATGTCAGGGTTGTGGGATTGACCTGCCATCAGGCTCCGCACTCAGCACAGAGTCTGCTAGAGATTCTCTCCCTCCATCTCCTTCTACCCTCACACCCCCCCGCTATCTCTCTCTCTCTAAACAAATAAAGTCTTTTATAAATGAATGAATGAATGAATGAATGAATGAATAAATAAATAAATAAAGGCTGCCTAGCATTGTCTGAATGTACTGTGATGAAATTAACCAGAACCCAATTATGGACATCAAGCATGGTTTCCCTTTTTTTGCTGTTGCAAGTGATGCTCCTAGTGCTTCACCTCAGACTTTCTGTTGGCCCGGCTAGTCAGAATGTGATAGAAAGCAGCTGAAAATGGTATGTTGAAATATCTGAGATTCTTCTCGAAGGGAAAATAAGATGTCATCTTTGGCTGGACTGAGTGTCTGCAAGACAAATTGAAAAACATGCTGGAAATTAGACCAAGTACAAATCATTTCAATATGGTAATGTTTGCACCAACAAAGCCTCCCATTTGAGGGTATCTGCTATCTATCCACTCATTCGTGCTTACTTAGATAACTCTGCCCCACCTGTATGTTTCCCCCATGACTGATTTTGCTGGTAATACCCTTTAAAAAAATGGGAGCCATTCCTCAACTCTCCTTGCAGATGTCCCAGCCTCTCCGTGAGACCCACACCCATATCCAATCTAGCTTTCCATTTACAGCCTGATGACAGAGCTATGCCCCTACTTGTGCAGTGTGGTTTGGGAAGGCCCTAATGTTCCTTTCGTGACAGCAGATTGCAAGAACCTGAGCTCACATCCTGTACAAGGTCCAAGAAAGCCTTGGGGATATCTACAGATCAAAACTGCAGTTGAAGCACCAAGATCCTAAAGGTAAGTGAGGACTTTTTTTTTAAGGTTTTTATTTCTTTATTTGAGAGAGAGAGAGAACTCACCCTTGCAGGATAGAGCATGAGCAGGGGGTGGATAGAGGGAGAAACAGACTCCCTGCTGAGCAGGGTGCCTTACCTGGGGCTCGATCCCAGGACCTGATCATGACCTGAGCTGAAGGTAGATGCTTAACCAGCTGAGCCGACTACATGTCCCTGAGGGCTTTTTTTTTTTTTTTTAAGATTTTATTTATTTATTTGACAGAGAGAGAGAGCACACAAACAAGGGGAGCAGCAGAGGAAGAGAGAGAAGCAGGCTCCCCGCCGAGCAAGGAGCCCGATGTGGAGCCTGATCCCAGGACTCTGAGATCGTGACCTGAGCTGAAGGCTGACACTTAACCGACTGAGCTACCCAGGCACCTTCCCACTGAGGGCTTTTAAACCATATTTCCCAAGGACTAAAGTAATCTGAAAATTGTATGGAGAACTAAAACCTTACTGAAAGTCCCTTTTTCTCTTACTGTGACCATAATACATTTTTAAATAGAAGATTTTCTTTTTTTTTTTTTTTAAATAGAAGATTTTCTCATAACTACACAAGAATTTATGTATTTGCTTATACTTGATAGGCTTTATTTTTTTTTTTCTTGACATAGTTTTGAACTTTCTAAGCCCCCATTTGCTGACCTGATACTTGTAGGAGATATACTCCTGGTTTCGCACTGTTCAGCTAAGCCTTACACAGCATAGAATGGAAAGAATATTCCCCTGTTGCCTCTTCTTTGTCTCAAAGGCCACATTGTCAGGCCACCTCCACCTGTGTTATCACCCCTACTATTATGGAAGGGCAGCCTATGGGCCAGGGGTTGGGAAGTGTGTCATTGATATCTCAGGTCAAGGCACAGCGTGACTGATCCAACTACTACCTCATCCTTAGGAGTCTCTATCCTTGAGAGACACTTGACTCTCTTTATTGGCACTAGTTGTATTCTATACTGTTGCTGTGAACACTGATTAGCAAATACTGAACTGTTGCTTCTAGAGGAAATACAAGGTTTGGTTCTTGCAATGTTTGGTCACAACATTTTCGTCAGTTGATCCATACCTAACCTATTTTTATATGTTTTTGTTTAAAGACACCTTATTTAATATATATTATTGATTCATTAACATTGAACTCATGGCCAACAGCATTATAACTTAGGCTTGAACGAAGCTTATCTAACACACATATATTCTCCGTAAAGCACATCACAGCCATCTTGAGCTTAGGAACACTATACAGCACTCCAGTATTATGCTCAGGTGTCATTTAAACAGCAAAATCATCAAGAAAAAGCACCCCCCCCAAAAAAAAACACAAAACAAAACTATGGCACTAGATGAGCTATGAGAAGAACTTGCTTTTACAGCCTGAGGACTGAAACAAGAAGGTGGAGCATTTTTCTTAAATTTCAGCTGGGAATGTGGGCTGTCAGATGACTCACATTTTTTGCTGTTCTGTGCATGTCCACAAATGACTCCCAAAGCTCTGCCAGTATTGATTTTAGCGTTCCAAGTAACTTTTAGCAGGTAGGCAAATTTGTAAACCCAGAATCCTCCTATAAGGAGGATGGTCTGTGTGTTACACTGATTGTAAGTCATCACTTCCCCTTTAAGTATACTCTGAGCCTTGGGTGCCTGGGCGGCTCAGTTGGTTGGTTAAGCATCTGCCTTCAGCTCAGGTCATGATCCCAGGGCTCTGGGATCAGATCCAGCATCAGGCTCCCTGCTCAGTGGGGAGGCTGCTTCTCCCTCTGCCTTTCTCTCTCCCTGTGTCTCATGAATAAATAAGTAAAATCTTTATAAATAAGTAAATAAACTCTGAGCCTTAACATTGCTCTCTGACCCATCATGACAATGAAAAGGTGAGATTAGGTTGGAAGTTGGGACAAGAGGCTAAGTTTAACATGAAGGGAGGGACTCTCCAGTCCCATACATACATAACCTTCTAAAGGCTCAAGTCTTTGCAACACCCTGTCCCAGCTCTTATTTGTTCCTAGTGTTTGTTTCTTTTCATTTTTTTTTTTTTTTAGATTTTATTTATTGATTTGAGAGACAGCACAGAAGGAGAGTGGGAGGGAGGAGCAGACTTACCGCTGAGCAGAGAGCCTGATGTGGGGCTGGATACCAGGACCCTGGGATCATGACCTGAACCAAAGGCAGATGCTTAACCAACTGAGCCACCCAGGCACCCCTGGTGTTTGTTTCTGATGGAAGTTTCCTTGCAAGCCCATTATATGTCTACAGGACCATTTTTAAGTCTTGGTTTGAAAAAAGTTATTGTAAAGGAAAAACACAAATAACAACAAAACAAAGTTTGTGAGAAGGAATTTCAAGGAGGAATCCATTTAAATCTATATGCGATTGTATTAAATTTTCTTTTTTTTTTTAAAGATTTTATTTATTTGACAGAGAGAGAGATCACAAGTAGGCAGAGAGGCAGGCAGAGAGAGAGAGAGGGGGAAGCAGGCTCCCTGCTGAGCAGAGAACCCGATGCGGGGCTCAGTCCCAGGACCCCGAGATCATGACCTGAGCCAAAGGCAGAGGCTTTAACCCACTGAGCCACCCAGGTGCCCCAAATTTGAATTTTCTTAAGTGTCACATGAATTATTTCCGAGTTATTAGGAGTCTCAGTGTTATTCATTCTGTGGTTCTTGGAGTCTGCTCAATTTGTGTGACACGGTAACCATCCAGTTACCGTCCAGTAGAAGGTCCTCCATCCCCTAGAGGAAAACAAAGTGGCAAGGGAAGATAAAACCGGCCCAAGCTGCTCAAACTCCTTTTCTGGAAAAATCCCGACCTGAATGAATCACCATCCTACCAAGTCATAGAACCTTCTCAGCTTAGTTCCCACAGAGTGGGTTCAGAATGTCTTCTATGAATGATCATCTTAATAAACGATCATCTATGTCCCTCTCAAATGACATATTCATGTCCACCATCTTTTCATGTCTATCCCCAGCTTTTATCTCAAAATGCAAGTTTTGCCTAACTTTTAGGCATAAGTAGTTCACTATTGGGCATAATTGTATTCTGCCCCACTCGCACTAAAAAATGTGATAAAAGCTTAGCTTGTGCCTTATCAATCGAGATTAATCACTGACTGTATGCCAGGCACTGTGCCCTTTTTAAGAGGCAGAAACAACTTTCAAACCTGGACCCATGTGGTCTCAATGCTTCTACAGTTTATCATTCACCAAGGTGTGCCATCTATGAAACAAGTTACATAATTACATTGGGCTTAACCATGTTTGGAATAAGAGAGTGGTTTATAAATGGATCCAAAATCAGTCTTCCTATATGTTCTCTAAAGAATCCCAGCTCTGACGTCTACTGGGTCAGGCACTTAATCTCTGTGAGCCTAACTTTATTCATCTGTAAAATGACCTATTTTAAGATTTTATTATGCTTTCGAGGGACCTTATACTGAACTGAATATATTTTGAAACTGACAAACAGAGATACTCCAAAGACCATGATATTCATTAAAAGTTTAGGACTTTTTTATTTTTTAAATATTTTATTTGTGTATTTCTTTGAGAGAGAGAGAGAGAGAGCGCATGTGTGTGCTCAAGCCCCCGTGAGTGGGGGTGGGGAGTGGCAGGAGGGGTTGAAGGGGAAGGAGAGAGAGGGAGAATCTCTAGCAGACGGCACTGACCTCCGAGCTCTCTTCAGGGGTGGACCTCACAACCCTGAGATCACAACCTGAACCCAAACCAAGAGTTGGATGCTCGACCAACTGAGCCACAAAGGCACTCCAAAAGTTTAGGACTTTAAAAAACCAATGTAGGGCGCCTGGGTGGCTCAGTGGTTAAAGCCTCTGCCTTCGGCTCAGGTCATGGTCTCAGGGTCCTGGGATCGAGCCCCGCATCCGGTTCTCTGCTCAGCAGGGAGCCTGCTTCCCCCCTCTCTCTGCCTGCCTCTCTGCCTACTTGTGATCTCTCTCTGTCAAATAAATAAATAAATTATTTTTTAAAAAATTAAAAAAATATGGGGTGCCTGGGTGGCTCAGTGGATTAAATGTCTGCCTTCTACTCAGGTCATGATCCCAGGGTGCTGGGATGGAGTCCTGCATTGGGCTCGCTGCTCAGCTAGGAGCCCACTCCCCCTGCTTGTGCTCTCTCTCTGTCAAATAAATAAAATCTTTTTTTAAAAAAAGAAAAAGGTGTAGGGATCAAAAATGCTTGCCAAGTACCCCACACTGATACCTGAGAAATTTACATGCATTTTCTCATTTAATCCTCGTAAAAGACTCTGAGTTAAGTTGTATTATTGTCGTCCCCATTTTTCAGTGATGGAAACTGGCATCTAAAGAGATTAAGTAATTTGCCCAAGGTCTCAGAGCTCACAGATGCTGGAATAGGAACTCTCAACCCAGGCTTGCTGGATTCCTGAGCCTGAATTGTTGACCTGAATTCCAAAGAATAATTTAAAGTTTAAAACCTTCTGCTCCAAAGACAATTATATTTGAATGGGGACTCTTGAAGATGCAACTGATTTAATTAGAATGATGGAACATCAGACTGGTAGAAATGTTTCTTGTTCCTGAAATTAAATCAACTTTGTTTATTTTCTCCCTTTTTCTACTTTTCTGTACTTGGCGATTTTTTTGGTACTGTGTATGTATTCTTTACATGTTTTTAAGAAACAGAATTTACTTTTTTGGGGAAAAAACAAGCTAAATTGAGCATAAGGTATAGAGATTTCTCACCTGCCCTTGACCCTAACTCCTGCACAACTTCCCTCATTATCACGTTTGTTACAATTGATGAACCTACACTGACCCATTATTATGCCCCAAAATCCAGAGTTTACATTGGGATTTATTCTTCATGTCCATTCTGTGGGTTTAGACAAATGTATAATGACGTGTGTCCACCACTATAGGGTCATAGAGATAGTTTCCCTGCTCCCAAGATCCCCTGTGCTCCATCTGTTTGTCCCTCCTTCCCCTCTAATGCTTGGGTAGCCCCAGGTCTTTTTACTGTCTCCATAGTTTTGCCTTTTTTTTTAAGAATGTCATGGAGTTGGAAACCCATAGTCTGTAGGCTTTTCACATTGGCTTCTTTCACTTAGTAAGATCAATTAGGTTCCCTCCATATATGTGTTATTTTAAAATGATAAAATATATGATACATACCCCCCCCCTCAAAAAAGGTTGTTCCCTTAGGTGGCTGTTCTCCTCATAAGATGGGCACCACTCTGATTTTACCAAAAGTCTAGAGAGGTGTCAAGCTAGAACTGTTTGAACCATCAGACCAAGCCCCCTGAGAAAGGAGTTTGCACTATGTTGTCATCAGAAAAAAAGCAAGTCAGAGGGAAGATCAAGCCTGCCCGTAAATGAGAAGGAGTGTGTAATCAAAGCTGACTTTAGAAGACCTATTTTTAGAAGAGTTCATAGCTCTCAGGAAGACTGAGTGAATGGGAGGAAAATGATATTTTCCTGTGAATAATTACAAAGCTTGCATGACAGGAGCCACCAGACAAGACTTAGGGTACTTTTAGACCCTCCAGAAAACCAGATGGTATACCCTGCCCTAAGTACAGTACAGTGGCTTTAAATTATGGTCCACTGGCAGCTGCAACAGGATATCTTAGGTTCCCTCACAAGGTCACAAGTGGGGAAAGGTTGTCCATGCCTTTGTCATGTGCTCCTTTTCAGGGGTGGTTGGGTTAGTCCAGGCAAAAGGAGGAAGAGGTCTGGGTAGGTGTTTTTCCATACCCCCTCCAGGAAACTGGAAGTGATGTTGGCTCTTCACACAGCTGGAATCCTTTTAGTTTCTCAAACTAATTTCCATTTCCATGGTGATGTCTCTGACTGCCAGCTCCCTGGCTCTCTTTTGTTATCTTTTCTCTCCTAGGCTCACCCTTTAGCCCTTGGTCCAGTCTTCCTTCCTACTCTCCCCTGGTCCCACACACAGGGGTTGTGGGGCCAAGCTTGATCTTCTCACCACTCCCCAGGAGCCCAGAGAAATTAGAAGGCATCAGTCAATATTTAGAGGTGCCCTCTGCTGGTTGTTGGCAACTCGATCTCAAAGTGGACAGAGTTTCCTGGTTGGTTTAATAAAGTTGGAGTGGAGACATAAGCAGGTCGGATAAACACAAAAGAAAATGCTGCGTGTGTTATCAGAGCATCTAAATTGCACTGAGTTGCCTTAGGCTTGATGTAGCTTGCGATAGAGCCGCCATTTTCAGTTAGATGTGATTTTGGCCTCAAAGGGACATTTGACAAGTCTGGAGATGTTTTTGGTTGTCATGGCTTGGGTGGAGAGCTTGCTGCTGGCTTCGGGTGGGTTGAATTCAACACCCACAATGCACAGGATTGCCCTCGTCCCCTGACAGAGGCTGATCCCACCCCAGTAGACTGATACTAACAAATAGGTTTGAGAAAGCTGAAAGTAGACTCTGAATTGTGGGGTCT
This sequence comes from Procyon lotor, assembly GCA_028646535.1. Taxonomy (NCBI): domain Eukaryota; kingdom Metazoa; phylum Chordata; class Mammalia; order Carnivora; family Procyonidae; genus Procyon; species Procyon lotor. The sequence goes on along the minus strand of CM053615.1, from coordinate 3,989,080 downwards.
GAAGTAGTTTGGAAATGAGCTGAGTTGTCCTCAGCCTTGATTGTCCACAGCATCACCTGGGAAGTTTTAAAATACTGACATGGGTCTCATTCCTGGAGACTCTGGTTTACTTTAATTTCTGGTTGGGTTGTGGCTTGGTCATTGGGTTTTTTAAATCTCTGCAGGTGATTTTAATATTCAGCTAACATTGAGAATCTCAGATGGACTATGCTTAAGTGAAAGAAGCCAGACCCAGAAGGCTATGTGTATTGTGTTACTCCATTTATATAAAATTCTGGAAAAGACCCAAAATTATAGGAAGAGAAAATAGAGTAGTGTTTGGAGGGGTAGGGAGTGGGAGGAGGGCTGGAGTACGAAGGAGAAGCACAAGGCGAGACTGGGGTGATGAAGAGTTCCCTGTCTTGATTTTGGTGAAAGTTACTTGACTCCACATTTGCGTAGGTTCAAATAATGGTATACCAAAAAAGAGTAAATTTTACTGTGTATAAATTTTAAGAGTGGCCAAAACAATACTTAAAAGCTCAAGAAATATAAAACTAGAAGAAGAAGGAGAAGAGGAAGAAGAAGAAAACCTAACAAATCACCCAAAGTCCTATATCCCCAGTTGACGGTGACTTTGGGTCAACTTATTTCCAGTTATTTCTCTCTGCACACTGATGTAAACAGATGGATAGACATAGGTAAATATTATGTTCTGGGGTTTACCTACACATAAGATTGTGTTATAAATAATATTATTGTTTAATTTTACTTGAATTATATGTAAAATCACACTATAAATAATACTTTTAATTTTAGTTGACTTGAACTAAAGCAAGAGAAACTGAATTTCAAATGTTTTTTTCACTACAAGAGATATTTTCTAGGCTCTCCTTTTAGGGCTAAGAAAAGAAATTATGAAAAAAAAAAAAAAAAGAAAAGAAATTATGAAAATCATTAAGAGTTGGTAACTTTTAAGAGAAAAATGTGCTTCACCTTGGAAGGTACAGATGGATCCTTTGTTAGGAAAACAGAAGTAGTAGGAACTCCTACATTTTCTCCTGCCTCACTTTGCACTTACCTCCTGATTTTCGTTGCTTGTATATTTTAATTGCCAGGAGTTGTAACATTGGCATTCTGGATTAGTTATAAGGCCCTAAGGTGTTTAGTTTTAACTTAATATTTAAAAGACTTCTGTGATCACCATTAGCCCTTTTACCATGACTTTCCGTTCCTGAGTGGAATTAGATTGGCTGGATTATATAGGTTAAGTCTCTTTTCCAAGAGTTTTATGGGTTCTATGTGACCTGAGTTCTCTTAAATTTTGAGAAATAATATCTGCCTGTTTACACGACATCTTTGTAGTCTGTAATATCTCTGCATTACCCTTTTCCTCAGAACTTTGTAAGTACGTTTCTCTTAACATTGGTAAGGAGGTTTTTTTTTGAGACTAATTTGATTATTCTGCCTCAAAGGTGTCTTGCTTCCTCTGTCTGTATGCCTGAAATATTCCTTATGTTTGAAGTTCACTAACTTGGAATCAAATGTTGATTTTTTTTAATGTTAAATCTTCGTTTAAGAAACACTCATGGGTATTTACGATCAGTTCTGCCGTCATTTCAGGGACAATCTCTGGTGTTATGTTTCTGAATAAGGATTTTGATTCCATCAGCTTTTGAAAGGGTACCAGTTATCCTTATAGAGGATTGTCTTTATTTTTCTCTTTATACATCATCTTTTAACTCTTAATTTATTTGTGTTGTTCTTCCTTATCAACGGATCATGTCTTACTTTCCTTCGGGCCATCAATTCAAATTGTTACTGTTTCCACCTTTATCGGGATAGATTATCTTTCATATCCAGTACGTTTAAGAGTACCAGGCTGCTTTCCATGCACTTTTCCGTAGACCAAGAGTATGGATGTGGGTGCGAGAGAGGAAATAGCTAGTCTGGGCTGAGTGCAGTCTGTAGTTGGGTCCTGCTTTGTCGGCTGAGATTTTTGTAGAAACTCACAAGAGTGATATGAAAGATCTCTTTCCATTCAGCCAATGGTCTGCCCTACTTCTATTTCTCTGACTCAGCACAATGCCCTGGAAAATGACCAGTCCTGCCCGCCCTTCGTGTCTCTGCAAACATTGACTTTGACTTTTTCCAGGGCGTGTACTCCTCTCTCATTTCACCTCCAAACTGAGCATAATTACTGAGCGTTCTTAGGACATTGTTGACTGCCTTTTCCTTAGGGCTCCACTTAGGTTTTTTTACCTTGGTTACCAAGTTTTGAATCAGTGGCCTAAGATCAGTCTTCAATAAGATTAAAAGTACCCGCAGTGTTTTCTCATCTTTGGTTATGTATTTGGTAAATGGGGGGATTTTCTTCTATATTTGTTTATTTCAATAATATTGCCGATAAAGATTCTACAGACTTGCTTTTTATACCTTATATACCTGGAAATCTGTTTGTGCCATCACTTAATATCTGAGATCTGTTTTCTTATCTATACAAATAGGAGGAAAGCCAACCCATTAAATGGTAAAAAGAGGGGCGCCTGGGTGGCTCAGATGATTAAGCATCTGCCTTTGGCTCAGGTCATGATGTCAGGGTCCTGGGATCGAGCCTGCATTGGGCTTAGTGGGGAGCCAGCTTCTCCCTCGGCCTGCTGCTCCCCTTGGTTGTGCTCTCTCTTTGTCTCTCTCTGACAAATAAGTAAATAAATAAAATTAAAAAAAATTTATTCCAGCTTTTGCACTTACAAGGCAACTGTTGTTGAAAACATTGTCCAACAAATCACTCAGTGTTCCTGAATAGTGTCGCCTACAAGGGCTCAAAATTCAGTACCAGGAAAACCTCTCCTTCCCTTCAGACATTTTCACAGTTCTTTGTCTCAGCTAACTACGCATAATTCTTACTAAACCTTCCTCTTTATGCAGGCTTCTGAGAAACTTAGAGTGAGATCTTGGTCTCACTCAACAACAGTGTTCATCCAGGGCCACTGTGGAATACAACTCCAGGGGCCCCAAATTAGAAGGCTCTTGCAGACAGTTAGGAGAGAAAACTCATCTCTGAAAAAATGAAGGTCTTCTGAATCCAGACCTGCTTTGAAGGCTCTCCTCCCTCTGCCTCTTACCCCAGGGTCTTGAAAAGCCACTGTTCCTTGGAAGAGAGCTACCTTTTATGCTTCCCTGAAATAGATTATTATATTCTCTTAGAGGAAGATGGCAAAGGACACTTTCTCTGGGAAAGCGTTTACCTGAAGGGTCTCTCTGGAAGTTATCTTGAAAAGACTTGTTTTCAGTGTTGGGTTAATGACACGAAGAAGTGCTAGGAATGAGCTACAGGAAACACTTGTCAAAAGCTGGCAGGCCACAACTTTACTTTCTTTATGGTAAAGCTAAATCAGAGCATACCTGTGACTTGTCCTCGATTCTGAGAGGTCACACGCGCACAGGTTCAACTCTTCCTGTCATGCAGACACATACCCACTCCTGTGTAAGAGCTGATTGTTTTTACAAAGATGCAATCTAAAAATTTTCTAGGAAATGATGCTCATTGACTCTATCAAAGATTTCTGCAACCTGAATCGTACAGCATCAAAGAATAACTTTAAATAGAATTTGGACTAGTGTCTTTACAGTTCAGAAGGTGATCAGTTGTGTGAATGTGTGTGTATAGACTTGAAAACAGCGTAGGTCTCTATCTTTACCTACTTTGACTTTACTTTGTCCCTATATCTGAGTGAAAGACTTACCTCTTTGTTTTTCCTCTTCTTCTCAGAAACACCCATCATCTCTCATGAGACCTTTGACAGTGGGAATCTGCTTGGTTGCTCTGAATTAGGTACCAGGTTTTCCATACTTGCACCTGCCTCGGTCAGCTGTTAGCAGATCAGAAGTAGACATGTGATTGGTCTTTACACTTGTGGGATTTGTCAAACTCCTCCAAGGATGGAGCATTCTTACAGAGGCTCGCAGCTAGTTTTAAAGAATCAAATGTATTGGGACAAGTTTAAATCAGAGGTTATGAAGGCCTTTCCTTGCATTTGGAGTGAGAATCTATGTTCATTCTCTCTCCTGTAAGATTCCTGCTCACTTGAGTCCAACAGTTTGAATTGAGCTCTTGGCATTAGTTTGCTTCATCCAGCCTTATTTGTGGCTCATTAATCTACTTTGGCTTGACTCTTGGTCATGTGGTCACCTACATGCTGCTACACTGAGAGGGCCTGAGCCTTCTACTTGGGAAGAAGGGCACCCTGTACCTGCCTTTAGAAAGCCAAATGGGAACCAGAGGAAAAGAGGCCTTTGGGCTGCAACTCTAGGGCTTTCAGAGAATCCCTCTTTTTTAATGATTTCTCTTAGGTTTTATTGTTTCTCCTTTCCATGAGTTGTGGGCCCTGGGAAGTTGGGCCAAGAAGATGATTTTGCTGAAGTTTTCTCTAAGGCACTTGGCTTGTAGGCACATGCAGGCATGTGGAATCCTCCCAGCACACATACCACGTCATGCAGGCCCATGGGTACAAGGCTGTAGTGTTAACATCCTCCTGGTGAGAAAGGACAAGTGTGTTTAGGGTCATCTTCATCTTCTGCTCCAGCATCTTGGTCAGTGGAGATGTCAGTAGTCCTGGGACCATCAGTCTTCAACCTCCAAACCTCTTTTCTCCTGTCCCTTTCTCCTTTTCTTTTCTCCCTCTTTCTGCTCCATCCCTTAGAAACGTGACTGATCCTGTGTCATCTTCCTTCCCTGCCATGTTCCTCCTGTGCTGCCCGTCACAGTGAAGGTGCCACCTCTGCTGAAAGCAGATCCCACTATTAGCCATGCTTCTCCCCTCCTCATCAACCCCCCTCAAGCTCACCTCCTCTTTAACTCTCCCCCGTCCACTCCTGTCTCTTCCCACCCTGCCTCTAGTTCATCCCTCTCACCCCCACAGCAGCTTCCAGTCCTGCCCCTCCTCATCTTCAGGCCTCCCCTACCCTGGGAACTCATCCTGTTCCTGCACGACACCCGGGGGGCTCTTGTCTGTGTGTCCACAATACCCCCATGTTTACTCATGTTGTGAGCAGAGCTCTACCCACCACCCCAGCTAAACAATACACTCGTTATTTCTCCTTCATTCTTGTAGCCTCAGTGTCCAGGCCAGACCTGACTCATAGTAGATGCCCAAAAGCGACCTGATGAGTGAATGAATGAGATATTTAGAAGTAATTTGGAAAGTCGAGCTTTTACTTGAGGAGAAATATTGAGGGCATTAAGATGCTTTGTCATTGTTTCTTGCATAGATGTTGAAACATGATTAACATTTCTACCTGTCTTTATCTTTTTCAAGTTTATAGCACTAATATATATAGAATTGATACTTTCTTATAATTACTAAATGCTTCTTTGGCTACTTTTCATTCTGTAGTCTGCACTGTATTGGTAGAGGGACTTGGAAAGAAAGCATGTGTTTTGAATTCCCTTGATTCCCATGTGACTCGCATGGTGTCCACCATGCTGCCAGGACTAAGGCAGGCTTGATGAGATCTGGGCAGCAGGCAAGAGTTGGCTCTTGGAGGGATTAGCCAGCTTGCCGAATTTGCTGGGTGAAAATGGTTCTTAGTAGCGATGCCAGTAAACGTTGGAAAAAGATCAGTGCTGGGGGAGCCAACATGGGAACAGCAAGCCAGGAACCAGGAGGGAGATGGACCACGCACACAAGGCTTGTCAGAGACACAGATTCCAGCTGGAGCAGCAGGATGGCATGACAGCAGAAGGATCCTACGTCTGAACCAGGATTGGGCTATGCATTTTAATGCTGATTTATGTAAATGATCAAGAGTCCTATAAAAGCCTCAGCCTGGGGAAGCCTGCCTGTCCTGTCCAGACTTAAGAGAGCCCCTTCCAAGGATGGCTAAAGGATTTCCAACAGGTCTGTACCATTCGTTCTAACTTACTAGATGCTGCATTCAGATCACATTCGGACTGATTTATTTCTCACGATGTACTTTCATAAAAGGATTTGAGGTAGTTTAGAAGAAAAGTACAGATATGCTAAGATCAGCACCAGTAATACAGATTAAAAGGCAGAAATCCAAGCAGAGAGGAAGAAAATGTTATCTTAAAACCGTCGTGGCTTAAGGAAATGATGTCATAAAGAGCAAAGTTTGGCCCTGGGCTTTCTAGCAGTTTTAGCAAAGTAGAAACTACCTGGGCTTTATATTTTCAAGTATTTCTTAAATAGTTTCAGAATTTTGTGTAACTAAAAAAGAGTGCCTATTCACCAGGAAAGGAAATTCTGTCTTGGCTGTGAGCTCTGAGAGGAATTGCCCCGCAGATCTTTATCTAAGAGGTAATGAGCAATATAATAAATTATTCAGATCTGTAGTATCCTTATTAATGCTCTTTTTGATAGTGTTCTGAAAGCAGAGGATTAAAATCTCTTCATCATGGGTTACATTTCTGCTTTATTTCTATACATTTTTATCTTATGTATTTTTGCTATATTTAGAGCATAAATTCAGGATTATTGTTTTTTTTTATCATTATTTATTATGGCTTCTATTAAAATGTCCTTATTTATTGCTGCAAATGCTTGTCTCTCAATGCTTTTTGCTATAAAATCGACATGATCAGATACCATAATTGAACTTTAGAATGTCATCATGAGTTTGCTTATGTGAGCCACATTTCAAATAATTATTATCACAAATCTTTGCTCAGTTGGTTTGAGTCTCTTCTCTTCCTCCCATCATAGTTTTTAGACTTTATGCTATCTCTACATATACATTGTTATTATTCATTACTGCTGCACATTACAAGGTTACAAACTTTTTGAGGCTCTTGAACTTTTGATTTTCCAAGTGGACTGTGCCAGTTAAACTGGGCACACAGCATTGTACGTATCAACTTCAGGCAAAAGTTAATTTAGAACAAAGCTCTGACATTTCTTTTCTGTCCTTCTTGTTTTATATATAACCTGACAAGTTGATGCTACAAGTGAACTGCTTTTTGTAATAATACCTGCTTACCACCTCTTTTAGATGCCTCCCCAATGAGTTTCTCAAATCTCTGGCTACTCATGTTTAAATTCCTGATCATAATCATTACTGGAGATCTCATTCATTTTCTTTAAGATCTGTTGAACCTGAAGTTTCTGTATCTCTGTCTATAAAACTATGTGATCAAATCATTTTATTTACATGCAGTTGGTATCATTTTGCAACTCATTTCCTTTGGAGTCTCAGATGTAGTTTGTTAACTTCATTACTGCTTGATATTGGAAAGGGAATGATTTGGACATCAATGTCAAAGTGGTCAAGATCTCGTCTGATTTATTCCTGAATTACCAGGCACAAAGTCTCACTAAACGTTGATTGTTATATTTTATGTACTGCAGCCAAGATGTAGAAGTCATTTTAGCTTATTAAATGAGTATTTCTGGATCCATACTTGGATCTACAGGAACATGAGAAATCAGACAAAAGCAGAAGTGGTAATAAGAAATAGTCAATATTCAAAGGATCTGATGAGAGCATCTGGGCCTTCGTGGGATGAATATCTTATAGGCTCAAGAAATATGGCTAAAGAAAATGTGGTAGGATATGAAGACCTTCTTGATAAGGACATTGTTAATCTTAGAATCTCTTATTAAGTCCTGATGGAATTTTCGTTCTTAAGAGAAGAGATATACAACTGGCCAGGATGAACCTCCTGTAGGTAGGGTTTTGCTACTCAAAGTATGGTCCACAGACCAGCAACATCTTTATTACCTGGGAGCTTGTTAGAACTGCTTGGACTCTAACACAGAGGTAGCCGTCAGAATCTGTGTTTTAACAAGATGGCCAGGTTATTTGAGTGCACACTCAAGTTTGAGAAGCATATTGCCTTGGAGCACTGTTCTTGATGGTTGCATATCAGAATAAACTGAGGAATTTTAACGAATGCTGATTCCCACCTCCAGAGATTCTGATTGAGTAGGTCTGAGGCGTGGTCCTGACAGGGGATTTTAAAAGTTCCCCAGGTAATTTCACACCTGGGTGGCTCCGTCAGTTGAACAGCTGGTTCTTAGTTTCAGCTCAGGTCATGATCTCAGGGTCCTAGGGTTGAGCCCTGCATCCAGCAGGGCGTCTGCATGAAGGATTCGCTCTCTCCCTCTCCCTCTGCCCCTTCCTCTGCTTTCATGTTCACTCACTCACGCTCGCTCTCTCTCTTTCTGTAAAATGAATAAATCTTTAAAAAAATAAAAATAAAAAAAGTTCCCCAGATAATTCTAACGCATAGTAGTCTCCACTGCCTTAGACCTGGCTTAGTGGCTTATGGAAGCCCTGACTTAGTCCGGTGTTGTTTTTGTTTTGAAAATGGTAAAAAAAAAATACATAACATGAACTTTTCCATTTTAACCATTTTTTTTTAAGATTTTATTTATTTGACAGAGAGAAACACAGTGAGAGAGGGAACACAAGAAGAGGGAATGGTAGTGGGAGAAGCAGGCTTCCCTCAGAGCAGGGAGCCCGATGCGGGGCTTGATTCCAGGACCCTGGGATCATGACCTGAGCCGAAGGCAGACGCTTAACATCTGAGCCACCCAGGCACCCCCCTTTTTAACCATTTTAAGAGTACAATTCAGTGGCATTAAGTACTTTCACAATGTTTTGTTAATTATCACTGCTGTCCATTTCCAGAACTTTCCATCATGCCAGTCAGAACTCCATACCCAACGAGGGGTTATTCTCCATTTCCCCCCTAACCCCAGTTGGTCTGCTTTCTGTCTCTATGTACTGACTTATTTGGGAACATTTGACATAAAAGGAGTCACACAATATGTGTGGCCTTTTGTTTCATTTAGAGTGTAATGTTTTCAAGGTGAATCCATATTGCAGCATATACTAGAATTTCCTTCCTTCTTTTGGCTGAACAATATTGCACTGTATGGATATGCCATATTTTGTTTATCTGTTCATCTGTGGATGGACTTTTGGATTTCTAGCACCATATGGCTTTTGTAAATAATGGTGCTATGAACATTTGTAGACGAGTATCTGTTTGATTACCTGCTTTCAGAT
>CM053615.1:3964142-3979568 GCA_028646535.1 Procyon lotor | reverse complement strand
AGAGGTCACTGATGATGACCTTGACAAAAGCAGTTACAGATTAGTGAGGCAAATTCCTGCTCTAATAGATTCAAGAGAGAATGGGCAGAGATATTGAAGATGGCAGATACAGACAACTATTAGGGGGTATTTTTATTATTAAAGGAGAAGAGAGAAATGTGGGAAGTACTGGAAGGGGAAGCAAAGCCAAGAGAAGAATGATTTAATTAATTAAACAATCATAAGAAATAACAGAATACATGTAACCCAATGAAATGTTCAGTAGAAAGGTAACAATTCATGGTGAGGGAAGGAGAAGGGGAATTGTTAGATTTGGGTCCTTGAATAGGGAGAAGAAATAGATCTAGATCACAAATGAAAAGTTTGACTTTATGTGGTAGCATAGAGCATTCATCCAGGATGTGTAAGTTTAGGTCCTATGAGAAGCAGATGCCAAGATAAAATTAGATGGGCAAGAGAGTTGGAGAAAACTTTGTGAAGGATAAAAAAGAAAAGTGGGAAGGGAGGTGGGAAGAGCCTTCAGACCATGATGCAAGTCTGAGACCTATGAAAGAGAAGAAGAAATAAAAGAGGATTGGGTGGTACCCTGAAAGGCTAAAAACAGAGCTATCCCATGGATCCACATTCCACTCCTAAGAATATACCCAAGAGAAATGGAAACAAATATCCTTACAAAAACTTGCACACAAATATTCACAGCACTATTATTCATAATAGGCAAAAGTGGAAACAACTCCAGTATCTATCAATTGGTGGATGGATAAATAAAATGTGGTATATCCATATAACAGAATGTTGTTCAGCAATAAAAAGGAAGTAATGATGAATGTGGATGAGTCTTGAAAACACGCTAAGTGAAAGAAGCCAGTTGCAGAAGACCACATATTACAAGACTGTGTTTATATGAATTATCCAGGAGGAGCAAATCTATAGAGATAGAAAGTAAATTCATGGTTGTCCAAGGCTGTAAGGGATTGGCAGTTTGAACCATGAAGGCTAAAGGGTATGAGTTTCCTTTTGGGATAATGAAAATGTTCTAAAATTGATTGTGACGATGGTTGCACAATTCTGTGACTACAATAAAAAACAACTGAATTGAACACTGTAAATAGGTGAAATGTTTTGGTATGTGAATTATATCTCCATAAAGCTTTAAAAAATAAAGAAAAAAAGAGGTTTGGATAGAAAGAGACTCAGACTGCAGTGCTACTTAGATAGTCTTGACTGGGTCAACAGGAAGTCTTTGAGCAGAGATTGCCCATTAGAGAAATCACATGTGGGGCAAAAATGACATGTCTCTAGTACTCTTGCCACGTTCAGTCATTGGCTGGGAGAAGCCCAAGAAAGGGAGTAGAAGTGTGCGGGAAGTGATGCATGGGTGGCTCAGTCAGGTAAGTGTTGGCCTTCAACTCAGGTCATGATCCCAGGGTGCTCGGATCAAGTCCCACATTGGGTTCTTTGATTGGCCAGAAGCCTGCTTCTCCTTCTGCCCCTCCTCCTGCTTGTGCTCTTGCCTCTCTCTCTCTTTGACACATAAAAAAAATAAAATCTGAAAAAAAAAAAAAAAAGAAGTGTGGGGGAAAGGAGGGCTCTCCAAGTAAATTCTGCAGTAAAATTTTAAGTGTGTCACCCGGAGGCCGTCAGCCAACTACACACTTCACAGGAGGTTCCCTTGAGCAGAGCCCTTCCATGGCTGCCAGAGAGTAAAAGAAGTCAGTTTAAGGACTATGATACTCATGGCTGAGTCTTCTATTCACTAATTGATTCTAATTTTTTTCTACACATAGGAAATGAGGTCATCAACCCACAGTGAATCTGAAGGGGGAGTGGGTGGAGATGTTGGGCTTTGAAGATAAAAATGAAGTCATCTAGAAGAGCTTGAGGTTGAAAGACCAAGGAAATGAAGTTTGATAACCAGGCAGTGTTGACATCAGGAATTTAGAGTGAGACTCAGAAACATGGGGTTTTCTCCACCCACATTCAGCTGCCCAAGTCAAAGCTCAGAATGGAGAAAGTTCAATTAAATCAGGGTTGGAGTTTTTCAAGGTGAGTAAGAGGAAGTGAAAACAGGACAGGGAAGTTGAGAGTGTGTGCAAATAATGGACTATAATAGTCAATCAAGGAATTTGAATTGGGTAAGCAAGGGTGTGAAGATATGAGGTGAAAGAGGGCAACAGAAAAGTATTATTGGCTTGTCCAGTAGGGGATCGTTGAAGAATTCTGGAAGGATTCTAAAGGAATAGAATTCCTTTATTCTAGGAGTGACCTAGAAACACAGGAGGTGGAACTACAGAAGGTAACAGGGTTGCCGGGGAGTTTCTGCTACCAGCTGGCCTACCCTGGGGCTGTTCATCCAAACATGGTTTCACGTTTCAAATCAAGGTAGGCCTCACACTCTGGAGAACTACCTTCTGGGGATGTGGTCTGAGTTCTGCAGCCATGAGCCCTTCCTTCTACTTTGTGGTTTATGGTTATAGGTATACCCTAAGTTAATCAGAAATGGCATTTACACTTCTGCCTCTCATCCTCATTGTTGCTTTTGGGTAATTACCAAGGCCAAGAGGAAACTGCTGTCTTTTGATTCTGATTCAATTGATCTGGAAAGAAGTCAAAGCATTGGTGTTTTTAAAAAGTTTCTCAGCTGAGGGGAGACTGGGTGGCTCAGTCGTCTAAGCATCTGACTTTGGCTCAGGTCATGATCTCAGGGTCCTGGGATCCAGCCCCACATCGGGCTCCCTGCTCAGCCAGAAGTTGGCTTCTCCCTCAACTCTTCCCTCTGCTCTTACCCTCATTCATGTGCACTCTCTCTCTCTCTTCCCTCTCTCTCTCCCACCCCCCTCAAATAAATAAATAAAATATTAAAAGAAAAAGTTTCTCAGTTTATCCCAATGGAGAACTAGAGTTGAAACACAACTGTATATGATGCTGATAAACCCACTGTCAAATTAGGGTGAAATTCATAATATTGGACTAGCATCAATAAACTGCCCTCACCACATCTTACCCTGTAAGATATAGGAATCCAGCAGGCACTGAGATTTTATTTCTGGGGCCTTGCATAGTTAGCAGCACCCCTAATCATTTCTTCCCTGGTGGAGATCTAGAGCTATGTCATATGGTTAGAGAGGAGCCCAGTCCTCGAAGACTTGTGGACTCAGATAGAGGCCACCAGTTTATTTAAAGGGAGCCATCCAGCTCAGACCATTCTTCCCCAGAACCTACTCCGACAAAGCCCTCTAGCCTTCTTCACCATTCAGCACCCCGCCTGCCTCAGCACAAAAAATCCCCAGGAACCCTGTCTACTACACTGGTCCAGGTCCATAAGGCAAAATGACAGAAAGTATCAAGAAAGAAGCAGAAACTTTCATGAAATCATTGACTGAATTTAAAAATAGAGCAAAAGCATTCTTATTTTCATTTATCTTCCAACCACTAGGTATAAATTGTCCTACATAGAACCCTAACGCGCCAATGCCAATTTCAGCAAATTAACACTACGATAAGGGTAAGACTCTTAATAATGACATAGCCCTTAAAGTTAAGTCTAGATGCAGTTACTTAGACTTCTTCACATGTCGGAAATACTTAGTATTTAATCCTCAGGGAGCTAGGCAACTTGACTACTGAGGAAATAATGTCATACCCTGCTTCGCCCACAGCTTTCTAGACAGATCATTAGCAATTAGGGGAAGGAGATTAATATCAGAGCTTCATTGGATGGGGTGTGTGTGTGTGTGTGTGTGTGTGTGTGAATTTTGTGTTTATTAAAAAGAGGCATAAGTTTTAGGCTAAGAAATATTACTCCATGGGGCATCTGTCCTCACCACTGGAACTCAGTGGTGAGCCCAGTTATACCGGAAGGCTTCTATTTCTTGAATGAACAATTAGACATTTGTTTGTGACATCAATTTAAAAAATGACTAGAAAATAGTGACAGTTTTTTTCACCTTGCAATCTCTAATATGTCATATTAATTTCAACCCAACACAAGTTGTAGGATACCAAAAGATAGACTGTCACAGTGATTTATTTGCCAAGTTTCTTCCTAATAAGATTATGAGGTAATTATTTCACAGTTAAAGTAATAAAGAACCTAAAAACTCTCTCAAAAAATATTTATTGAATTGACTCACAAACAGAAAGGCCAAATGGCTTGTCCACAATTCTTTTATCCCACTCCCATGAGGGAGAACAAAAAAGAAATTCTCTCTATTAGGTTAATAATGATAATGTATACAATTATGATGTCCAGTGATGTAAACATAAAAAAATTTTTTACATAATTTTATCTTTTATTTTTTAGGACATTAGATTATTAAATTAACCAATGCCTTGGGTGCAGATGGGTTGAATGTCTTCAGTAAATATCCAAATACCCATTAAGAAATTTGAATTTGTTTAGAATAGCAATACTCTTTAAAATTAGCCTAATGAAAAATAAAGGTATTTATAAACATCTGTTCAACGTGGAAAGAACAGTCCTATATTTGTATACTGTATTTGTATACTATATGAAATTTCTACAGAGAAAGTCATGATACCAGAGAGACTTATGCATTTGACAAAACTGAAAATGTTACTTATCTAGATAAAAAACTATCTTAACATTAATTTTTATTTCAGGCTTCAAGCCTCAAGATACTCCTTACAGAAAGAGGCTTTCAAACCTGAGTTTTTTAGTCAAAACCACAGGCAGTGTCTCTAGTTTTACTTCCCCTCCCCTTCATTAATATCATTAACAACCTCGCACCCTTTTTCTTTTCTTTGATTTAATTTAGGCAATTTGGGGAGATTACTTTCTTTGGGACTTTTTTAAAAAGTGACATTTCTCAAACTTGGTTCACTTTTAAAACTCAGGAAAGGCTTTCCCACTTCCTTTTCTATCATAGGCAAAGCCTCTAAAGCCCTCCTACTTGCAATGGGATCAGACCAGCAGCATCACAACTCAGGAGCTTTTTAGAAAAACAAGAACTTGGGCTCCACCCCAGATCAGGTTCTACATTTTGACAAAATCTGATGTTAATTTTTATGCATACTGCAGTTTAAGAAGCACTTCATTAAGTTAAAATATATATTATTTCTTATAAAGACTTTGCCAATAAAAGAACCACTGCAGAAAAATTCAAAGTCTAAAATTCCTTATGAGGTCAGAATACAAACTGGTACAATCTTTACAACAACTTGGTAATAGCATCAGAAATGTTAAAATGGGGGCGCCTGGGTGGCTCAGTGGTTAAAGCCTCTGCCTTCGGCTCAGGTCATGATCTCAGGGTCCTGAGATCGAGCCCTGCATCAGGCTGTCTGCTCAGGAGGGAGCCTGCTTCCCCCCCTCTCTCTGTCTGCTTCTCTGCCTGCGTGTGATCTCTCTCTCTGTCAAATAGATAAATAAAATCTTTAAAAAAAAAAAAATGTTAAAATGGTTATACTCTCAAAATAAAAAAAAAGGTTATATACTCTCAGACCCTGCGACAACAATTTGGAAATGTATCCTAAAGAAAGAATCCAATGAGATGGCAAAAGCTTTATGTACAAAGATGCTCCTTGTAGCCTTATCTAAAATAGCAAAAGATTGTAAACAAGCTAAATATTCAATGATAGAAAAAGTGTGAGTAGGGACGCCTGGGTGGCTCAGTTGGTTAAGCAGCTGCCATCAGCTTAGGTCGTGATCCCAGGGTCCTGGGATCAAGTCCCATATTGGGCTCCTTGCTCAGCGGGGAGCCTGCTTCTCCCTCTGCCTCTGCCTGCCTCTCTGCCTGCCTTTCTGCCTGCTTGTGCTCTCTCTCTTTCTCTCTCTGTCTCTGACAAATAAATAAATAAATAAAATCTTTAAAAAAAAAAAAAGTGTGAGTAAATTACGGCAATTTACCAGATAGACTTTTATTCAAAAACCAAACCTATATTCATTAAAATATATAACATGAACTGAAATTGGTAGAGTAGAGATTCCAGGGCTCTGTCTTTCTGCAAAAGCAATTAAGGAACTGGCTAGAAGAGTCAGAATCAACTTTTGCACAACTCTGTAATCGACTCAAAAACATCACAACCAGAAGACGTGGTAAAGAAAGAAGTCTCTGCTTTGTTGCTAAGAGAGCACTGTAGTGTTTTAAATTGCCCACTTACCATCCCCCATGCATCAGATTAACTGGGATAATTAACTGAGATTAAGTGGGAAACTGAGAGGTTACACGTGTACGTAGTGATCAGCAGTCCCTGTGGACAGGATGAAATCCTGCCTACTCCCCCACACCCTTCTCTTATATAAAGAGAAAGCATTGGGGTGCCGAGGTGGCTCAGTTGGTGAAGCGTCTGCCTTTGGCTCAGGTCATAGTTCCAGGGTCCTGGGATCTGAGCAGGGAGCCTGTTTCTCCCTATCTCTCTACCTGCTGCTCCCCCTGCTCGTGCTTTCTCTCTGGTTCTTTCTCTCAAAAAAAAGAAATAAAATCTTTAAAAAAAAGAAAGAAAGAAAAAAGAAAGGAAAAGCATTAAGCTTTGAACATCTGAAACTAAAAAATCAGTAACAGTTACCTGGAAAACCACTGACAGCTTGGAAATTAACCAACACAATATCAAGTACAGCTATGGATCAAACAAACAGACAAAAATCACAAGAGAAGTTAAAAAATGCCCTAATGACTGAAAATGAAAACACAATATATAAAAATTTTTAGGGCATAGCTAATGAAATAATTAGAGCGAAATTCATATCATCAATTGATTATATTATAAAAAAAAGAAAGGTCTCCAATAATGTAAGTTTTGGCTTTATAAAAATAGAAAAATAAGGGCAAATTAAAACCAAAGCAAAAAAGAAGGTGAGAAATAATAAAGATAAGACTAGCAAATGGTGACATTAAAAACAGAAAAAAAAACAGAGGTGTCTGTTATCAGTTGGTTAAGCATCTGCCTTTGGCTTGGGTCATGATCCCAGGGTCCTGGGATGGAACCCCAAGTTGGGCTCCCTGTGGAGCCTGTTTCTCCCTCTCCTCCCTACTCGTGCTCTCTCTCATTATCTCTATCACTATCTCTCAAATAAATAATAAGATCTTTAGTAAAAAAAATAAAAAATAATAGAGAAAGTCAATAAACACAAAAGCTGGTTATTTTAAAAGATCAACAAAACTGATAAACTTTAGATAGACTTATCAAAATAGAGAAAGCAGAAGACAAAAATTGCCAATATTTTTATAAGAAAAGGGGCATCACTGCATATCATGTAGCTAAAGGGACATTAAGAGAATGCTATGAGCAGCATATTGCCAGTACTTTTGATAACTTAGATGAAACAGAAAAATTCCATGCAAGGCAGTACCAAAATTCACTCAAGGAGTGGGTAGGGACACCTGGCTGGCTCAGAAGGTAGAGTGTGCAACATTTGATCGTGGGGTTGTCTGAGCCCTACATTGGGTGTAGAGATTACGTAAAATCTTTTTTAAAAAAGGTATGGATAAAAAGAATAGCCCAATATCTATCCAGTAAGTTTAATGTGGATTTAAAAAATCTTTCCATGGCACCCTGGTGGCTCAGTCAGTTAAGCATCTGCCTTTGGTTCAGGTCATGAACCCAGGGTCTTAAGACTGAGCCCTGAGTCAGGCTCTCTTCTCAGCAGAATCCTGCTTCTTCCTCTCCCTCTGCCCACCACTCCACATGCTTGTGCTCTCTCTCTGTGTCAAATAAATATATAAAAATCTAAAAAAAAAAACAAAAACAAAACTTTCCATTAAAAAAAACAAACAACAACAATAAAAGTAGCCATGAGGATGACCGCCTGCAACCCTCACGCAGGTTGCGAGTGCCAGAATTAGAAATACAAACCTTATTTTCCAAGCAGTGTGGTTATAGGTCTCGGCCTCTCTGGCAACTCCCTCAGGGAACAAACCGAACCTTATAAAGGTTTCTCTTTGTTCCACCCTACACGGAGCATTCCCAGGGCTGGGGCTACTTCCGGGTAGCTTTTGCTGAAAGCACTTAAAGGCAAAGGTATGAGGCACAGCAGCCTGAAGCAAGGAACAACAGTTGAGACAAGAGACAGACTAGAATGGAAGGAATTGGGAAAGGAGATGCATGGGGGAACAGGGGATTTAAAAACTCCCATGTATCATGGGGAATCAAGAAGGCCACGAACATAACCAGGGCAGGACACACGCTCAGAAAAAGCCCAGGAATACATAAAGCTTTCACCTCTAGCTAGCCTGCAAATTCTAAGCAAAAAGCAAAGGTTAAGGCACAGTTCTGACAACCCACTGAAGGAGTGCCCCAACAAAGAACCAACCTACAAAGACGAGAAGAGGTTTCTTTTCCTCTTTTTATTTTTGTTGGTCCTAAGGACTTACAGTAATTGCCGAAATACAAGCAACAGAACACAGACTTTAGTAGCCACACATGGCAAGGAATACACTTCCAAAATTGGTTTAGGAAAGTCACCTAACGAGGAAATAACAACCCACAACAAGGAATAACGACAGATCCTGGGGGGAGGGTAGAATTGTATTTCCATAGTTGCTTCATTATCGTATTCAAAATATCCAGTTTTTGACAAAAAATTATGAGGCATTCAAGAAATAAGTAAGTAGGGCCCTTCAAGGAAACAAAGAAATTAATAAAACTGTCTCCTTGAGGAAGTTCAGGACTTACTAAACAAAGACTTTAAATCAACATTTTGATATGCCCAAAGAGGGCCGCCTGGGTGGCTCAGTTGGCTAAGCATCTGCCTTCGGCTCAGGTCATGATTCCAGGGTCCTGGGATCAAGCCCCACCTCAGACTCCTTGCTCAGTGGGAAGCCTGCTTCTCCCTCTTCCTCTGCTACTCCCCCTACTTGTGCTCTCTCTCTCGCTCTGTGTCAAATAAATAAAATCTTCAAAAAAAAAAATTAATATGCCCAAAGAGCTAAAGTAAACCAGGAGAATAATTTCTCAACAAACAGAGACTATCAATAAGAGACAGAAAGTATAAAAAGGAACTTAGTCAGTTTGGACTGCTATAACAAAATACCATAGATTGGGTGACTTATAAATAAATTTTATTTCTCACAGTTCTGGACATTGGAAGCCCAAGATCAAGATGCCTATATGGTCAGGTTCTGGTGAGATACCTCTTCTAGGCTGCAGGCTGCCAACTTCTCCGTCGTGGAAAGAGAGTGAACTAACTGTCTAGTGCCTTCTGTAAGAGCACAAATCCTATGCATAGAGCTCTATCCCATGACCTAATTACCTACCAAAGGCACCACCTTAATTTTTTTTTTAAGATTTTATTTATTTATTTATTTGAGAGAGAGAGATAGCAGGAAACAGAGGGGAAAGGGAGAAGCAGGCTCCCTGCTGAGCAGGAAGTCTGACATGAGGCTCCATCCCAGGCCCCTGGGATCACGACCTGAGCCAAAGCAGACGATTAACTGACTGAGTCATCATACCATCATATGTGGGGTTAGATTTCAACATATGAATTTGGGGGGAAATGCAAATATTCAATCTATAACAGAAACAGAAATGCTGTAGCTAAACATTCTAACAGGTGGAATGAAAAATTCCCTAGAGGGGTTTAACAGCAGACTTGAACTGGCAAAAGAATTAGTGAATTTGAATAGGTCATTTGAAGTTATCTAGTCTTAGGAGCAGAAAGAGAAAAGAATGAAGAAGAACAGAGCCCAAAGGACCCTGGGGGCACCATCGAATATACTATTAAGTACATAATAGAAGTGAGAGGAGGAGAAAAAGGTGCAGAAAGAATATTGAAAAAATAGGGGCGCCTGGGTGGCTCAGTCGTTAAGCGGCTGCCTTCGGCTCAGGTCATGATCCCAGGGTCCTGGGATCGAGCCCCGCATCGGGCTCCCTGCTCGGCAGGAAGCCTGCTTCTCCTGTGTTCCCTCTCTTGCTGTGTTTCTCTCTGTCAAATAAATAAAATCTTTAAAAAAAAAAAAAGAATATTGAAAAAATACTAGCTGTAAAGCTCCCAAATTTGATGAAAGATATAAATCTACACACCCAAGTAGCTCAGAGAGTCCAAGCAGGATAAATTAAAGGAGATTTATACATAGACACACTAAGTCAAATTGTCAAATGCCAAAATAAAGGGAGAATCTTGAAAGCAGCAAGAAAGAATGAACTTGTCATGTACAAGTGATCCATAATAAGGTTAACAGCTGATTTCCAGTCACAAACCATGAAGCCATGAGGTAGGGGGTTGACATATTTAAAGTGCTAGGGGTGGGGGGGGAGTCAACCAAGAATTCTATATCTAGAAAACTCTTTTTAAAAAATGAAAGAGAAACTTCCAGTTTCTAGTCCCACATGTAAGGAGCTTGGACATCATCACCCCATCCCAACAGCATGTAAAGAGCTGAATGAACAAACAAACGAAAAAAATCAGTAACTCTTCTTTAATCCATGACAGAAGAGAGGTCACAGGGCAAACTGCCACACAAAACATGGAAGACAGACAGGCAGATACAGAGAATCAAAACTTAACTAGAGCAGAAACTCTCAAGCAGAAATCTTCAAAGGAACCAGTGCCAGGGAAGAAAACCCTAAACTGTAAC
Organism: Procyon lotor; assembly: GCA_028646535.1. NCBI lineage: Eukaryota > Metazoa > Chordata > Mammalia > Carnivora > Procyonidae > Procyon > Procyon lotor. Next base: position 3,969,036 of record CM053615.1, on the reverse strand, counting down.
TGACTTGGTTCTCAAGTGAATATTGGAGTAAAATCCCCTTTGGCTTCTGGCATGGGGAGGGGAAGAGTAACCATTTTGAAATATGGCACAACATTCCATTTTTCTTAATAAGACCATTTAATTTTATTAAATCTTGACCTTTGAGCATTTATCTTTTTTAAATTAATAGACTTCCTTAGAGCAGTTTTAGGTTTACAAAAAAATTAAGCATATAGTACAGAGAGTTCCCACATCCTCTCTCTTTTCCCTACTCATAGTCACCCTATTTTTAGCATCTTGCATTAGTGTGATCCATTTGTTATAAGTGATGAGCCAATATTGATACATTATTAACTAAAGTCCATAGTTTACATTAGAGTTCATTATTTGAGTTGCAAAGTTCTTCTGGGTTTTGTACGTCATATATCCACCATTGCAGTATCATAAATAGCTCCAGTGCCTAAAAATCCCCTGTGCTTCACCCACTATAGGAAAGATAGACTATTCATCCTTTCCCCTTGCCCTTAATATCTTGGAAATAACTGATACTTTAGTGTCTCCAGAGTTTTGCCTTTTCCAGAATGTCACATAGCTGGAATCATCCATATGAAACCTTTTCAGATTGGCTTCTTTCACTTATCAACATGCACTTAATGTTCTTCCATGTCTTTTCTTTGGTCATTTCTTTATATTGCTGACAAATATCCCATTGTATTGACATAATGGGTTATTTATCCAGTCACCCACTGAAGGACATCTTGGTTCCATCCAAGGTTTGGCAATTATGCACAGAGCTGCTATAAACATTCACATGCAGGTTTTTGCATGGACATGGTTTCAACTTACCTACATAAATACCAAGGACTGTGATCATTGGATTGTATGCTAAGACCGTGTTTAAATTTATAACAAAATGTTGAGATGTCTTCCACAGTGGTTGTAACATTTGCGCTCCTACCAGCAATGAATGAGTTCCTGTTGTTTCCAATCCTTGCCAACACTTGGTGATGTTAGCATTTTGGATTTTAACCATTCTAATAAGTGTGTAGTGATATCTCGTTATTTAGTTTGCATATCCCTCATGATATATGATGTTGAACATCTTTTCATTTATTTATCTGCTATCTGTATATCTTCTTTGGTGAGGTTTTTTTTTTTTTTAATTTTTTAAGATTTTATTTATTTATTTGACAGAGAGAGAGATCACAAGTAGACAGAGAGGCAGGCAGAGAGAGAGGGGGAAGCAGGCTCCCTGCTGAGCAGAGAGCCCAATGCGGGGCTCGATCCCAGGACCTGAGATCATGACCTGAGCCGAAGGCAGAGGCTTAACCCACTGAGCCACCCAGGCGCCCCTAGTGAGGTGTTTCTGTTCAGATCTTCTACTCATCTTTTCATTGGATTGTTTAAATATATCTTTTTGTAAAGTTTGTTTGTTTGTTTACTCATTTATTTAAGTAATCTCTACATCCAATGCGGGGCTCAAACTCATGACCCTGAGATCAAGAGTCATATATGCTCTTCCAACTGAGCCAGCCAGGCACCCCATATACAGCTTTTTAATATTTTGTATGATGAAACCAGAAGTACACATAAAGCACTTATGCTGCACACTGAAGTATGAAGGTTTTCTCGAGGAAAAACACTTGGGTGATTGATTTGTGAGATGAATTAGCCAATTTTTCCACAGAGCATCATTTTTGCTTGAAAGAATGACTGACAAAAAAAAAAAACTACAGTAATTCAGAATTGGGTAATGACAGACATTGTCTTAAAAAGAAAGTGAATGGGGCGTCTGGGAGGCTCAGTGGGTGAAGGCCTCTGCGTTCGGCTCGGGTCATGATCTCAGGGTCTTGGGATAGAGCCCCGAGAATCAGGCTCTCTGCTCAGCAGGGAGCCTGCTTCCCCCCTCTATGCCTGCCTCTCTGCCTACTTGTGATCGCTCTCTCTCTCTCTAATAAATAAATAAAATATTAAAAAAAAAAAAGAAAAGAAAGTAAATAAGCCTGTCATTTCAAGAGGAAAAACTGACGATATAAACATAAAATTCAAGCTTTCAAGCAAAAATTAGAATTTTGGAACCCTTGTGTCATCCAACATAAGCTTGACAGTTTTCCAATACTTTAAACCTTTATGCTAAGATTGGTAGTGATATTTCTTTAAGATTTTATTTATTTATTTATTTGAGAGACAGAGAAAGATCACAAGTAGGCAGAGAGGCAGGTGGGGGAAGAGGGGAAGCAGGCTCCCTGCTGAGCAGAGAGCCCAATGCCAGGGCTCAATCCCAGGACCCTGAGATCATGACCTGAGCTGAAGGCAGAGGCTTAACACCCTGAGCCACCCGGGTGCCCCGACTGGTAGTGATATTAATGAATGTTATTTTAAAATTTTGTATAATGAAATGTGTCAACATATGAAAGATCTACATAACCCAGTGAACCAATATTCTACATCAAAAGCCTAAGAAAATGAATAGATAGGATACAGACTCGGAGAAATACTTGCAAAGCATCTATCTAACAAAAGACTGCTATCCAAAACATACAAAGCCCTAGAGCTCAATATTAAAAAGTCAAACAACCCAATTAAAAATGGGCAAAAGATTTAAACTGAGATTTCACAAAGGAAAATATAGGAATGTCACGAAAACATGAATAAGTGCTCAAAATCATTAGTCAGTGAGATACTGCTGGAAATGCATCAGAGTGGCTAAAATGAGAAGACTGACAATACCAAATGTCAGTGAGAAGGTGCAACAAATGAAATTCTTATATGCTGCTACTAAACGAAGCTTTGTTAAAAAATATTGGCGGATGGGTATGTAGGGATTACCTGAGAAGGAGTATGACTGAACTCTCTGGGAAGATGGGAATATTCCATATGGTGATAGGGTGTGGGGTCACCCAAGCATACTCAATTGCCAAAATTCATTGAATGGTACACTAAAGATCGTGCATTCACTATATATAAAGTCTACATCACAAGAACACATAAATAAATATTGAATTCTAACTAATGACTGGCATGCTAAGTACTGGATGAGGTATACTGATGTCTACAACTTACTACAAAATGCATTAAAAAAATAAGATGGACTGGGGCCCCTGGGTGGCTCAGTTGGTTAAGTATCCAACTCTTCAGCTTGGGTCATGATCTCAGGGTCGTGAGATGGAGTCCTGCATTAAGCTCTGTGCTTAGTGCAAAGTCTGCTTGTGATCCTCTCTCTCCCTGTGTCCCTCCCCCATCCCCCACTCACACTCACTCTCTCTCTCCTATAAATAAATCTTTAAAAAAAATAAGATGGATTTATGGATTGATAGAGGGATCAACAGATAGATGGTTGGATAAATATGTAATAAAGCAAATTAACTGTTAATTGTGAGTATAGGTGGTGAGTATACGTGAACTTACTGTGCAGATATTTCACTTTTTCAGTATATTTGACAACTTTCATAATAAAATGTTGAGGGAAAGTTATGCATAAAAGAAAACACAATTGGCTTCAGATGTCAAAACTCTGAAATATTTTTCAAATTATTTCTAATGGTGCACATTACTTTTATAAAGAAAAAAATGCACTTTATATTTTTAAAGCTTCCTACCATTTCCTGAAGCGGGGAAAAAATAGATGTTTTTTCATCATATACTAGTCAGCAGAATATAGCTTTCTACCTATATAATTAATCCATTATAAAAGGAAACTTTATATTAAAGACATGGGAAAATGGACTTCATTGTCCCACAGTGAAATTAGTTTAATAAGAACAAATTACGTGAAGCACATTTTCTTTGAGCATTCATAGGGGGTTGCATGGATGGCATGAGTCTGATTTCAGATGTCCTCGAGAGCTTCACAGCCTAATTACATCATAGCCACTAAATAGTTGCTGGATTTAATTTGAAAATGTAACTTCTCTATCACAGAATTAAATGGATTTTAAAATGCCTGGCCCACTTTAGAAATACTGTGAAATAAAATAAAATGATGGATTCAAAAGCACCTTGAAGGGTGTCTGGGTGGCTCAGCCGGTTAAGCATCCGCCTTTGGTTCAGGTCATGATCCTGGAGTCCCAGAATCGAGCCCTACAGTGGGCTCCCTGCTCAGTGGGGAGTCTGCTTCTCTCTCTGCCTCTCCCCCCACACAGCGCCCTGCTCATGTTCTCTCTTTTGCTCGATCACGATCTCTCTCTCTCTCACATAAATAAACAAAATCTTGTAATAAACAAAAAACAAAGGCACTTCGAAAAATTAAGTTATGATGTTCAGTCTTCTGGAACATTATTAAAACATTTCCCTCTCTTCATCCACGTTGAATGGTGGCCTTTAGAAAAGCATGATTACTCTAATGCATTTGTCAAAGGATTGATTAAATAAATGTGTTGCAGTCTTTCTAATTATAAAATTATTGCTCTTACCCACTTAATTACCCTACTTTTGTCTGTTCGAGGGGGAAAAAAAGCTCTTAAGGCTTAGGGATCTTGCCTTACTTCACTTGATTGCTTCCAGAGTGCCAAGCACGAAAGTACTGAAAAGTTGTGCTTTGTTCATTAATTAGGAATAATTAACGCTGGTTAATCAGAATGTGCAAATTCCTTTTTCCTTGGAAAAAGGCAACTGGATGTTGGGCTTCAAAGTGACAGCAACATTTCTGAAAAAATCCTCTAAGCTGGACACGAAATGCCAAACTCTCATGGTTCAGTGGTCTCATTTCTCCACATAGGCAAAGCTAGATAAACTTTTTTAAGTGGAACTTAACCCATCCTACTCTGTTATTGACTGATTCCCTGATTCCTCTTGCCTATCCAACATCTAACCTCAATGTAAAAGCCAGAAAAATTTTGGAGAAAGATCCCTACTAACTTAAAAATCAAACAGAAAAAAAAATCCCTAGTCAATTTTTCCTTGAATCCATTTCTCA
>CM053615.1:3933494-3963642 GCA_028646535.1 Procyon lotor | reverse complement strand
GAGAGAGCCAGTTATCTTATGGTCTCATATGTGGAGCATAAGGAAGAACATGGAGGGCATTGTGAGAAGGAAGGGAAGGGTGAATGGTGGGAAATCAGAGGTGTCGATCAACCATGAGAGACTGTGGACTCTGAGCAACAAACTGAGGGTTTTGGAGGGGAGGGATTGGGGGTTGGGCGAGCCTGGTGGTGGGTATTGAACAGGGCACGTATTGCATGGAGCACTGGGTGTGGTGCATGAACAATTAATCCTGTAACACTAAAAAAATAAACATATTTGGGGAAAAAATAAATAAAATAAAATAATTTAAAAAAAATAAAAAAATCTACTTTTTTGAGGGTTTTTATCATGAGTGGATATTGTACTTTGTTAAATGCTTTTTCTGAATCTCTTGAAAGGATCATATGGTTCTATCCTTGCTTTTATTAATGCAAAATTAATAATGTGGTATATTACGTTGATGGTTTGTGAATATTGAACTACGCTTGCAACCCAGGAATAAATCCCATTTGATCATGGTTAATGAGTCTTTTACTGTATTGTTGGATTTGGTTTACTTATATTTTATTGTGAATTTTTGCAACACTGTTCATCACGGTTATTAGCCTGTAGTTCTATTTTTTAGGGGAGTCTTTTTCTGGTTTGAGTATCAGGGTAATGCCTGCCTCATAGAATAAATATAGAAGTTTTCATCCCATTTCTATTTTTTGGAATAGTTTGAGAAGAATAGGTACTAATTCTTCTTTAAATATTTGATAGAATTCACTTGAGAAGCTCTCTGGCCCTGAACTTTTGTTTGTTAGAAGTTTTTGGATTACTGATTCAATTTCTTTTCTGTTTATCAGTCTGTTCATATTTTCCATTTCTTTCCATTTCAGTTTGGCAGTTTTTATATTTCTAGGAATTTATCCATTTCTTCCAGGTTGTCCAATTTGTTGGCATATAGTTTTTCATAATATTCTCTTACAATTTTATTTCCATGGTGTTGGTTGTTATTTCTCCTGTCTCATTTGTGATTTTATTTATTTGGGTCCTTTCTCTTTTCTTTTTGATAAGTCTGGTTAGGGGGTTATCAATTTTATTAATTCCTTCAAAGAATCTGCTCCTGGTTTCATTAATTTATTCTATCGTTCTTTCAGTTTTGGTATCACGTATTTCTGCTCTAAACTTTATTATTTCATTCCTTCTGCTAGCTTTAGGCTTCTCTTGTTTTTCTAGCTCCTTTAGGTGTTAAGATTAGATTGTTTATTTGAGATTTTTCCTTCTTGAGGCAGGCCTGTATTGCTATATACTTCTCTCTTAGGATCACTTTTGCTACATTGCAAAGGTTTTGGACCATCATGTTTTCGTTTTCATTTGTTTCTATGTATTTTTTAAACTTTCTTCTTTGATTTTTTGGTTGATCTGTTCATTGTTTCTTGGTTGATCTTTCCATGTATTTATGGTCTTTCCAAGTTTTTTCTTGTGGTTGACTTCTAATTTCATAGTGGTGTGGTCAAAAAAGGTGGATGACTTCAGTCTTAAAATTTTTTTTGAAGCCTGTTTTGTGACCTAATATGTGATCTGTTCTGGAGAGTGTTCCATGTGTACCTGAAAAGAATTTGTATCCTGATTTTTATGGTGGAATGTTTTGAATATGTCCATTAAATCCCTCTGGTCCAGTGTGTCATTCAAAGCCATTGTTCCCTTGTTTATTTTCTGTTCAGATGATCTATTGATGTGAGTGGGGTCTTAAAGTCTGCCATGATTATTGTATTATTATCAATTAGTTACTTTATGTTTGCCATTAACTGTTTTATATATTTGGATGCTCCCATGTTGGGTGCATAAATATTTACAGTTGCTATTCTTCTTGTTGGATAGTCCCCTTTATGATTATAATCCCCTTCTCTGTCTCTTTTTACAGTCTTTGTTTTAAAGTCCATTTTGTCTGATATAAGTATTGCTACTCTGGCTTTCTTCTGACATCTGTTTGCATGATAAGTGTTTCTTCACCCCCTCACTTTCAATCTGCAGTTGTCTTTCAGTCCAAAATCTTTCTCTCTCTCTCTCTCTTTTTTTTTAGAGAGATCAAGAGAGCATGTGATTGGGAGTGGAGAGGCAGAAGGAGAGATAGAATCTTAAGCCAGGTTCCATGCTCAGTGTGGAGTGAAGCCCAACACAGGCTCTGTCTCACAACCCTGAGATCATGACCCAAGTCAAAATCAGCAGTGTCCAACTAACCAATGGAGCAACCCAGGCTCCACTAAAATGAGTCTCTTATAGGCAGCATAACAATAGGTCTTGGTTGTTTTCTTCCATTCTGAGATGCTGTATCTTTTGATCAGAACGTTTAGTCCATTTACAAGTAATTACTTATAGATAGGTATTTATTACAAATTTATTACTTGTTTTGTCATTGTTTCTGGAGATTTTCTCTGATCCTTTCCTGTCTTTGTCACTTTTGGTTTATCTTTTGGATTGAAAGAGTCCCGTTTAATATTTCTTGCAGGGCTGATTTAGTGGTCATGAACTACTTTAGTTTTTGTTTCTCTGGGAAGCTCTTATCTCTCCTTCTATTCTGAATGATAGCTTTGTTGGTTAGAGTATTCTTTCCTGCAATTTTTTTCCTATTCAGCATATTGAATATATCATACCCCTCCCTTCTGGCTTGCCATGTTTCTGTTGAGAGTTCTCTAGCTTGCCTTATGGGTTCTCCCCCATGTAAGTTAAGGACTTCATTTGTCTTGCTGCTTTTAAGATTTTTTCTTTATCACTGTATTTTGCAAATTTAATTACAATATATCTTAGTGTTGGCCTGCTTCTGTTGATTTTGATGGGAGTTCTCTGTGCTTCCTGGATTTGGATGTCTGTTTCCTTCCACAGATATTATTTGTTGAAATAAATTTTCTACTGTCTTTTCTCTTTCTTCTTCTTTTGGGACTCCTACAATATGAATATTATTATGTTCAATGGACTCACTGAGTTCCCTCAGTCTATTCTCGTGTTGTATAACTCTTCTTTCTCCTTTTTTTCAGCTTCATTGTTTTCCATGATTTTTTCTCCTAGTTCACTAATTCATTCCTCTGCTTCTTCATTGTATCAAGCCTGTTTTCAACCTTGTTTATTGCATTCTTCATGTCTGATTGATTCTTTTTTAAATCTTATATCTCTGTGGTCTTGCTGATGTCATCTATTCTTTTCTCAAGCCCAGTGAATATCCTTATGACTGTTGCTTTAAATTCTCCTTCAGGCACGTTACCTATATCTGTTTCGCTTAGATCTCTGGCCTTGTTCTTTCTTGTTCTTTCACTGGGGATAAATTCCTCCATCTTAGCATTTTATCTAAGTCTCTGCCTTCTTCTCTGTGTTTGAAAAGCTTGTTCATGTCTCCTGCTCCTGAAAGTATTGACTTTATGAAGAAGAGATCATGTAGTGACTATTGCTTTAGAGACTGTTTCTTGTGTGTGTTGTGCACACTCTGTTATTGTGTTTTGGCTGCTCTCTCCTTCAGGCTAGTCATTTGCAGAGCCTGTCCTTACTTGCTGTGGGCAGTGTTTAGTCCCTGGACTGAATGTGGGGAGTTTTAACTAGATGTGCTCTTATAAGCTTGTGAAATGAGACCTGACATCAACTCCACCAGAACTGACATCCTGCGGAGCTCTCTGGTTACAGTACATGATGTGAGCAGGGGTTTGTGTTGGTCTTCTCAGGGAGGGGTCTCCCATGCTGAGACTGAGGCAAGGTTGACTGAGAGTGAATAATTTCCCTTCTATGTGCCCCAGGCATTTTCCAGGTGCTGTTTTCACACTGTCTATGTTGGGTTATTTGCCTGCCTTCTCTCCAGGAGCAGGGTGGTACCCTCAGGGCTCTATCCTCCTTAAGCTCCCTGAAAATTGAAACTCAGGCTTTAATCCCTACTGGTTGCAAGAACTTACGAATTTTAGCCCCTTTCATTTTCCAAGCCCATGGCTTTGCGGGAAATGGGAAATGTTCTCCTTGTGCATTCCTGTGAGTGCTTCTCTCTCTTTCTCTGTCTCTCTCACTTTCTTGCCCTTCTCTATGACTATGGCTCCCTCCCCTCTGCATTGCGATCTAATTCTTCCCTAAAGCATATCTCTGCAATTCTCCCTTTAGTTGTGGAGTTTGTTCTGCCAGTCTTCAGGTCAATTTCTGGGGGCATTTAGGACGATTTGATAGTTAGCTAGTAGTTTTTGTGGGACAAGTGGAGCCTAGGATTCTTCTGCTCTGCTGCCATCTTGAAAATTGAGTTTTTTTTTAAAGGCATAAAAGTGAATCTTATGTCTAACATAAAGCAAAATATTTTAAAATTATCTTTCACTATTCATCTCTTGTTTCTCTACACATACTGCAGCAACATGAAATAAAGATCTCTTCTTTAAGCTCATCCCTCAAGTCAGATTCTATATTTGGGCCTCACATATCTTTCATTGTTCCCCCACCCCCTTTCTCTGCACCATCTGTTTATTCTGAAAGCCAATCTAAGCTCTTTGGGTATTTCTTTTCCTTTCTTTTCTCCTTTTTCTTTTCTTTTCTTTTTTCTTTTCTTTTCTTTTCTTTTCCTTTTCTTTTCTTTTCTTTTCTTTTCTTTTCTTTTCTTTTCTTTTCTTTATTTTTCTTTTCTTTTCTTTTCTTTTCACTTCACCCATTACATAGATTCCCTACAATAGCAGTTCTTAAACTTTTACATGCATCAGAATCATCTGGAAGTCTTGTTAAAACACAGCCTCACCTCCAGAATTTTATACAGGAGGTTTGAGTTTGGGCTCAAGTATTTCCATTTCTGACAAATGCCGAGGTAGTAGTGACCCTGCTCATCCAGGGACCACATTTGGAGAAGCACTGCTTACCACATAGGAGCATCTGGAGCTATTCTAGCAAACAAGAATCTGTCCCTGAGTAGAAGACTTTGTTACATGTAAATAATGTTACCTGATTCTTTAGAATTTAATAAATCAGCTTCCATCACCATATCTAACATTCTTTAAGTAGGGATGTGCATTTGGTAGACTCTGCTGTAAGACGACAAGAGTAAGGGGAATAATATCTATTGCTTGATTGCCTATTCAGGAGACGGTAGAGTGGGATTGGCTCTGAAGCTGGGCCTTCTAGGGTTCAGTCCTGGCTTTGCAGGATTTCAGGAAGACCCAAGGAAAGGTATTCTTTTGTGCCTCAGTTTCTTCCTTTTGAAATGAAGGTAACAAAATGAACCATCTCAGAGAGTTATTTTGAAGCTCAAATTATTTTTTTTTTAAAGATTTTACTTATTTGACAGAGAGAAAGAGAGAGATCACCAGCAGGCAGAAAGGCAGGCAGAGGGAGGGGGGAAGCAGGCTCCTGCTGAGCAGAGGGCCTGATGTGGGGCTCGATCCCAGGACCCTGAGATCATGACCTGAGCCAAAGGCAGAGGCTTTAACCCACTGAGCCACCCAGATGCCCCATCAAATGATTTTAATACATGAAAAGTCCTTGATGAATGATCAGTGTATCATGTGTACTCTCATGTCATCTATTATTATCAGGAATTTATTGATTTTTTAATATTATCTCGCTGTAACTTAAAATCAGTCCTAAAAGGTATGCACTTCTAATATTCTCATAGGGGAGACTAGGAAGCAGAAGTTTGGAAAGGTTGAATAATTGATCAAGGTCCCCTAGGCAATAAAAATCTCGGGTCTTTGTATGTCACCAGTTTTTACCCATAGAAATCATTTTCTCCCATAAGAAAAATGGTGTAAGGCAGCTGATTTCAGAGATATATTTGAATGTGATTGAATAACTACTTGCTTGGTCAAGATGGTTGGTGAATTTCACAATGTAGTATTGTTATGTCTACTTAAAAGTGTATTGAAGACAAGTGGAGGCAAGGATGGGTAGACATACCAGCAAATATGTGACATTTGTGAAGCCCCTGTCACATAACAGGTGTTTAATAGATCTTTGTTGATGGGTACCTGGGTGGCTCAGTGAGTTAAAGCCTTGGCCTTTGGCTCAGGTCATGATCTCAGGGTCCTGGGATCGAGCCCCACATCGGGCCCTCTGCTTAGCAGGAGCCTGTTTCCCCCTTTCTCTCTGCCTGCCTCTCTGCCTGCTTGTAATCTCTCTGTCAAATAAATAAATAAAATCTTTAAAAAAAAATAGATCTTTGTTGAACTATTGGAATTAATTTGATTTGAATTAAAATTACCTAAAATTAAAGGTTCATAATATCCAGAGTTAGTGAGATTACAGAGAAATGGGCATTTAAATGCTACTATGAGATTTTTGAAAGTCAATTTAGCAAGAGCCCCTAAATTTACGTATGTGTTTCCTTTGGCCCAGGCAGCCCAGTATCTATCTTAGGGAATACTGTGCCCATGAAATATATGTCTAATGATATGCAAATTTAGCACTGCCTATAGTTGTGAAAATTACAAAACTAAATGTTGGTAAATGGGGGAATTATTTAATAAATTATGAGTCACCTGTTTTATTGAACACCGTGTAAGCGTTAAGAAGCATGAGGGAAAATAATAAATGTTGAATGAAATATTTCCAATATGTGTTAAGTGAAAAAATGGTCACAGAAAAAAGTGTAGAATTACCTATTTTGTTTACAGAGCCTGAAACTACATCTATAGGCGATATGAGGAAAATGCTTAGGAGAAACTCTGAAAAGTAACATACCAAATAGTCATCAGTGGTTACATCTGGCAAGTGAGGAGGGCCGGGAGGAACTTCTACTTTGTACACTTTACTGTCTGTATTATTTGGAACATTTACTTGTGAGATCAAAAAAGAAAAAAAGTAGCTTGTTCAGCAAATGTTCTTAGTCCCTTAATAAGGATAATAGATAATAAGATAATAAGAATAATAGATGCATGATTCTTGTTAAGTAGTTTATTGCTTGTGGTGCTTTCGATTCCCAGAACATGTCCTGTGAGTAGTACAAGAGTTGAATTGACATCTGAGTGGAAAGCCCCCGAGACTAAAATCTTCATAGCACTAGACTGCGTTACTGAGAGTTTGCCTTTGGACTATTACCCCATGTCATGCTTGCCTTCTGACAGACGAAGGTGACAGTGACAGAAAAGAAAGGAAAACTAAGGACAAACACAAGTAAACAAAAGCACCATTATGCAAAAGGAGAAAGCAAGGAAACAGTATTTTTTTTTTCCTTCAAACGAATGATGATATCAATGTTCACTTGGAGACAGTATTTGGTGAGGATAATAGAAGAGAAAGTTATTCTGCAGGCTTTTCTCAGGTTCAGTTTGAGAAATGTAAGGGTGGTGTATTTCTATACTGATGGGTATTTCTATACCCATCACAAACTGGGTGGCTTAAAACAACAGAAATTTATTCTTTCACCAGTAATTCTGGAGGCTACAAGTCTGCACTCAAGGAAATGGCCATGCCGTGCTCTCTCTGAAGCCTTCAGAGGGGATTCCTGCCTTTCCTCTTCCAGTTTCTGGTAGCCTGAGGGGTTCCTTGGTTCAGATGCATCACTCCAGTCTATGACTCTCTTTCACTGGCATTTTTCGCTCTGTGTGTCTGTCTTCTCCACTTCTTACAAGGACACCAGTCCTGGCGTACCTGGGTGGCTCAGGTAATCAAGCATCTCTGTTCTGCTCAGGTCATGATCTCAAGGTCTTGGAATCGAGCCCAGTGTCTGGCTTCCTGCTCAGCGAGGAGTCTGCTTCTCCCTCTCCCTCTGCTCTATCTCCCTCTTGTGTGCTCTCTCTCTCTCAAATAAATAAAATCTTAAAAAATAAAAATAAAAAAGAAACACACCAGTCCTATTGGATTAGGGCCCCCAGTGACCTCATCTTACCTTGATTACATCTGCAAAGACCCTATTTCCATATAAAATCACATTCACGAGTACTGGTGGTTAGGACTTCAACTTATCTTCTTGGTAGATACAGTTTGTAATTTGCAATTTATAATTCAAACCTGAAGTCTGACCAATCATTATTAACAGTTATTAAAGTAGATGACTTTTGCATATGACTTTGATTTGGTGGGCTTTAAAGCACTTCGTAGTGGACATGGCAGGAGCCCTTTTGCCAGGGCAGCCAGGCCAATCTCTGAGCAGAACCGGGGTGCTGCTGTCTGCTTGGGAGGCTTGGACGGGAAGGTTAGCCAACCACTGCTGTGGGAGCTAATCCTCCACACAGGGCCAGTAGTCAACTCCCTCATGCCAAAGGATGAAGTCACGGGTCAGCACCAGGCTTTGTGGAATTCTTGGGTGACGAAGATGCTGACTATGCCATGAAGATCATGAACCTGATCAAACTGTGTGGGAAGGTGGACAAGGCATTAGCTTATAAGAACCTGGATGTGGGGGCCAATGTTGTCATTGGCAGCCTAGATCCAGAGATTGATGGGAAGCTGTTTATGATATTTCCAGTGCCCTTGGGGTGATCTTACAAACTCCAGAGATTGTGCAGGACTCTTAACACAGGCAACCCCAAAGATTATGGGGTTTAGAGCTCTAAAGCCTCTGCCTTCAGCTCAGGTCATGATCTCAGGGTCCTGGGATCAAGCCCCGCATCGGGCTCTCTGCTCAGCAGGGAGCCTACTTCCCCCCTCTCCCTTCCTGCCTCTCTGCCTACTCGTGATCTCTCTATCAAATAAATAAATAAAATCTTTTAAAAAAGATTATGCCTTTATTAATTTTGCTTTGTTTAATGCTTCGGAAGCAGCCATTGAGACCATGAATGGGCATTATTGTAACAGCCCTATCACGGTTACAATAATTGTAACCTTTGTTACAGGTTTGTTACCCTGTCCTTTGTTTTTAAGAAGGACTCCAAGGGTGAGCACCAGGGTTCAGCAGCCCAACAACTTCTGACAGCCCAGAACCTACTCTCCCAGGCTGACTGCCCTCATCAGCTCTTTGCAGATTCACCCTCTCCACCCTCAGCCCCCAATTCTGTGGCATCATCATTGGGATCTGGGCTTCTTCCATTAGGTATGCCTCCTCCTCACTCCCTCCCACCCCCAGTGCTGCCTCTTGGAGCCCTTCCACCTGGGATACCCCCAGCAATGCCCCCATTACCTATGCCCCCTGGGGCTGGAGAACATGGCCCACCATCAGCAGGAACCCCAGGGTCTGGATATCCTGGACATGGATACTCACGTCCTCACCCATTCGCGCTGTGTGGGATGCCCCATCCAGGGATGTTTCAGATGCAGCTGGCCTACTATGGCCCTCATGGCTTAGGATATCCCCATGCCAGGCCGCCAGGTCTGGGAGCAGCCACCACCCCAACCCCCACCTAGAATGCCTCATCCAGATCCTCTTTAATGGGTATGCCCACCCACCACCAGTGGCCTCTGTTTGGATCTCCCATGCATCATCCAGGTCTGTGCCTCCACATGGGATGTGTGGACCTCCTCTACTGATTCCCCCTCGTGGATACACTGAGCTTCTAAGACCCTCCACCCAGACCAACCCCCAGCCTCTAATTCCCTTCATAGCCCATTTTCCAGACCCTTTTCCTCAGTAATGTCTCATTCTCTTGCCTCCTGTTCTATCTTCGCAGTATCTTTTCAATTCCTTGGACCAATCAGAATTGCTGTAGTTCCCTACAGCTAAGGCACTAATCCTTTTCAGCCTTTTTAAAGTGTAATTTTTTTTCACAGATTTTTTTTCCCTATATTGTTCCTAAGTGTTTTTGCAAATGCACAGAGAAAATTAAACTACTTGTTAAAAAACAAAGTACTTCATAGTCATTCAGCTACAATAATCTCAACAATGGCCTTTTTTTAAGAAAACATATTTCAAGTAAACAAATTCAGGCGTGAGCCATTGATGGGTCTCAGGTTTTGAGAAGAGCTGAGAGGACAGAAATGTGGATAAAATAAGACCACCTTAAAGAAGGTGCTCCCCAGTCACCTATGCTAGGGGTGGGGGGGGGACACTGGCTTTCGCTTTGACCAACTCTCATCGTGTAGAGGTAAAGAGATGCAGCCTCCAAACCTTACTTAGAAAGAGAAGACATGGAGGGAGGGACGGGGGTGGTGAGGGGTCTGTTTGTTGAGCAAATATACTTAAGGACAAATTATAGACATTGAGCGTATATAGTCAGGTAGGAGTAGAAGTGAAAGTTGAGAACTGTTTTAGGTGGCATTTTTTGTCCAGCTGTGTATTTCATAGGTAGAATTGAAATACACAGTATTTAAACATACCAGTATGATGTTTTAATATCAAATTAGATTTCCCTTAGGTCAATAGTGTAGCTAAGGTGGAGTGACTACAGCAATTACTATAGGTATGGCCCAGAAGATTCACAAAATTCAGTTAGAGAGTTGGGTGAAGTGAGAAAAGAAAACCCAACAGCCCTGAAGGGAGTGATGATTTGGAAGAGGAGATGAGGGTGGGGAAGATTTTTCTGAAGGATATAGCCACCATGCTCAAGGATAGCTTATTTTTGGCTGACCTATGGGTTCCGTGTAATGTCTCAGATTGTGACTAATCCTTACATAGTTATGTTTGGCTTCATCATTGGAGACAGACTTGAAAATTTGTGGGTAAATTGGATTTTTAAAAGTTATACATCTTGGGCGCCTGGGTGGCTCAGTGGGTTAAGCCTCTGCCTTTGACTCAGGTCATGATCTCAGGGTCCTGGGATCGAGCCCCACATCGGGCTCTCTGCTCAGCGGGGGGCCTGCTTCCCCCTCTCTCTCTGCCTGCCTCTCTGCCTACTTGTGATCTCTCTGTCTACTTGTGATCTCTCTCTGTCAAATAAATAAATAAAATCTTTAAAAAAAGTTGTACATCTTCTTGTAATTTTTTTTTAAAGATTTTATTTATTTATTTGACAGAGAGATCATAAGTAGACAGAGAGGCAGGCAGTGAGAGAGGGGGAAACAGGCCTCTGCCAAGCAGAGAGCCCAATGCAGGGCTTGATCCCAGGACCCTGAGATCATGACCTGAGCCGACGGCAGAGGCTTTAACCCACTGAGCCACCCAGGCTCCCCTTCTCTCTTGTAATTTGAGAGAATATTTTTTGTTTCTCTTCTCATCAGTGTGCTATAATATCTGTCTTACTTTAGGTTATTTTGTTGCAAGTACTCCACACTAGTAGATCTAGCTTAAGTAAAAAGGAGAAATTTGTCATAAGGAAATCTTTTCAAGACACTAAATACAGGAAGTTTCTTTGGGCCTTATAAGGAAGAGGAAACTGAAACACCATGAGGACTCATTCTTGGTGTGCTTTCTCTTTTTCTCTGTTCTCTTTTAGATCTGTGTTTATCTTTTTCCCCCACAGCAAATCAGCTCTCTTTGCAACTCCATGTACATCAAGAAAACACCACAATGGCAGATTTAACTTTAGAACATAGGAAGCACCAAGTAAAAAGTCTGAGCAACTGTCCTTCAATCCCAGTTTGGGCCTCTCCAAAAGGGAGACCTTCATTGGCTCAGCTTGAGTCAGGTGACAATCATGATGCCATCAGTGGACGAGGGGGCAGGGTCATAACAATAAGGGGCCAGAGGTTGGCTCCTCTGGGTGAAGAGGACCATTCTTAGAGAAAGAGGGCAAAATCCATAATCTAAATAAGAATTCAGGAATTAATGCTCTGTAAACAATTATGCCAGCGGAATTTCTGTTTTTAAGAGTGAATCATGTTATGACTCATTTTATAAAGAAAAATATTTTTAGTGAATTGCTAACTATACCTCTGCTTTAAGGAAAACAGTTTTGGTAAAGTAGAGCATAATTAAAGTAGATATTTTGCATATTTCACCGAATAATTATCCTCACTTGAAGAAGGTTATTAATTCCTGGTTTACAGGAAAACTTTTAGTTTTCATGCGCCAAAGTTAAATGTATCTGGTTATCTCAAGGGAAAGGGGGATCTGTTTGCCAGGAACACCTTTATCTTTGGGATTATAAGGAAGGATGAGAGATCAGGGATATGCTGAAGTACAGAGGAGGTTTTGGACTATCCTCCCCTGCCCCCCATATCTAACCAAACTTTGAAATGAATGATTCTAAAATATCTAGATGGTTCAAAGTAAAAACACATTGCTTGCTTGTCTATCTGATTCACACTCCTGCCTTTGCCTTTTGGTTTACATGACTAGACCAGGAATAAATCTGCCTCTCTCCATAGCTACCTCCCTTGCCCTTAGAAAAGTACTCTTCCCTGTCTTGGAAAGAAACAAAGTAACTCCTGTTCTATCCCCAACCATTTGCTTGAACTTGTTTCCCTTTCTAAGGACTTTCTGTATCTTTTTTTGCTCTCACATCTCTCTCTCTCTCTTTTTTTTTGTTTTCATTTTTAAATATTTTATTTATTTACTTGTCAGAGAGAGGGCAGGAGCACGGAGAGCTGCAGGCAGAGCAGGTGGAGCAGGCAGAGGGAGAAGCAGGCTCCCTGCTAAGCAAGGAGCCCGATGTGGGACTCGATCCCAAGACTATGGGATTGTGAACTGAGCCCTGAAGGCAGACGCCCAACTGACTGAGCCACCCACATGTCCCTTTTTTTGCTCCTCTTAAGACTGATGTTTTTATTATTTCATCATTTAATGCATAGGTTTTTTTTTTACCCAAATGTAAATCTTTTTTTCCCTCTTTTTTTCCTCATTAAACTTGTTTTAATGGGCCTCAAAATTCTGTGACAGATTTTTGGTCAAGTTGTTTCCATTAAAAAGTACTGATTTTAAAAAGTAATAACTTAAAACTGCCACACACACACAAAAACAAGTGGTCCACAAAACATTCTCCTTTTCTTCTGAAGATTTTACTATGCATTGTTATCATTAACCAGTCTTTTACTATCAAACTTAAATGGCCAATTGACACAAACAGTTCTGAGACTGTTCTTCCACCACTGATTAAGATGGGGCTGGCAAGTATTGGGAATAATATTCATTTAGCCTTCTGAACTTTCTGGGCAGACTTGGTGACCTTGTCAGCTCAGGCTGCATATTTGTCCACTGCTTTGATGACACCCACAGCAATCATCTGTCTCATGTTACGAACAGCAAAACAGCCCAGAGGAGGATAGTCAGAGAAGCTCTCAATGCACAGAAACCATATCAACAATGGCGGCATCACCAGATTTCAAGAACTTGGAACCATCTTCTATCTTTTTTCAGAATGATAATCTATCTTCTTCAGCTCAGCATACTTGCAAGCAAAGTGAGCTGTGTGATAATCCAGCACAGGTGCATATCCAGCACTAATGTGGCCTGGATGGCTCAGGATAATCACCTGAGCTGTGAAGCCAGCTGCTTCCATTGGTGGGTCATTTTTACTGTCACCAGCCACATTGCCATGACAAACATCTTTGAAAGATACGTTCTTGACATTGAAGCCCACTTTGTCCACGGGAAGAGCCTCACTCAAAGCTTCATGGTGCATTTCAACAGACTTTACTTCAGTTGTAACGTTGACTGGAACAAAGGTGACCACCATGCCAAGTTTAAGAACAGCAGTCTCCACTTGGCCCATGGGGACAGTACACCACCAATTTTGTGGACATCCTGGAAGGGCAGATGCAAGGGCTTGTCAGTTGGATGAGTTGGTGGCAGAATGCAATCTGGATCTTCAAGCAGCATGGTTCCCCTGGCGTTCCCATTTTTACGGGTGACTTTCCATCCCTTGAACCAAGGCAAGTTAGCACTTGGCTCCAGCATGTTGTCACCATTCCAACCAGAAACTGGCACAAATGCTACTGTGTCGGGGTTGTAGCTGATTTTCTTAATGTAGGTGCTGACTTCCTTAACGATTTTCTTGTATCTCTTCTGGTGGCTCAGTGGAATCCATTTTGTGAACACCAACGATTAGTTGTTTCACACCCAGTGTGTAAGCCCGAGGGCATGTTCATGGGTCTGTCCGTTCTTCAAGATACCTGCTTCAGATTCACCAACACCAGCAACGACAATCAGGACAGCACAGTCAGCCTGAGATGTGCCTGTAATCATGTTTTTGGTGAAGTCTCTATGTCCTGGGGCATCAGTGATGGTCACATAGTACTTGCTGGTCTCAAATTTCCACAGGGAGGTATCAATGGTGATACCATGTTCACGTTCAGCTTTGTTTATCCAAGACCCAGGCATACTTGAAGGAGCCCTTTCCCATCTTAGCAGCCTCCTTCTCAAATTGTTTGGTAGTTCTTTTGTCAGTCCCACCACATTTGTAGATCAGATAACCAGTGTGGTAGACTTGCCCGAATCTATGTGTCCAGTGACGATGATGTCGATGCAAGTCTTTTCCTTTCCCATTTTGGTTTAGGTTGAACGGTGGTTTTCATGACACCTGTGTTCAGGAGGCAAACCCGTTGTGAAAAAGCCCAAATGTAAGTCTTTGCATTTATCTCTGTTACAACTCAGCCCTTATCATTACAGCCCACACGGTTCTGTGGAACGTGATAAACTGTGACAAATGCTTCAGGATAACTAATAAAATCCAACATAGTTCTTATACCTCCCAGCCTGCTGATATCTGTAAATTGACCTTACCACAACTGTAATATGGATTTAATAGCTGCGCTAAGGGTTTAAAAATACTTTTTCATCTAATCTTCCAAATGACTCAAGGAAGATATTATTATTCCCATTATAGTGATGAGGAAATGGAAGCTCAGAAAATCTAAATGACTTCCTTGGTGAGGGCTGGGATTCAAACCTGGGTCTGCCAGACTCTCAAGTTTAAGTTCTTAAACCCTTGGCCACATATTTTCAACCTTGCCTTTGCATCAAAACCACCTAAGAACTTTAAAAAGACACAACAGCCAAAGCCCCATCTGACAACATTGTCACAGTCTTGCTGCAGAGGTGGGTTTGGAGAACAGTAGTGAGAAAGCTGCCATATCCTGCTACAGCGGAAGGTCAGGATGTTAGTGGGTGCCACACACCATCCCATAAAGGCGACAATTAGCTGCTAATTTTTAAGTTTAGATATGGCCATATCATCAGTTTTGAATCTAAATATGTGATCCTCAAACCCACATTTCTTCTTTCTTCATAGCGTGTGAAAGAATGTCGTGAAAGACTTGGTCGAATTTGTTCTCTTGGGGGGGCACCTGGGTGTCTCAGTTGATTAAGCTTCTGGCTCTTGATTTTGACTCAGGTCATGATCTTGGGCTCATGGTATCCAGCCCCACGTCGGGTTCTGCACGGGTCATGAGCCTGCTTAAGATTCTCTCTCTTCCATCTGTCCCACTGCCCCACACTCTCTCTCTAAAAGAAAAAAAAAATTGTTCTCTTGGAATTCTCTTTGATCCTTATAAAAAATAAGAGTATCTTTCTGAAATGTTTGCCCTGGGAGCAACTTTCTAGGTATGCCACTACCAGGAATCACATAAAGAGCTAAAAAATTCTCTACAGGGTGAAAAGAGTTCAACGTTCTAGGGCAATATTGACTTAAAAATCATACTATCTTAGTGAGAAGAGAGGCTTCCACTCTCTGAATGACACTGAGCAAGTCACTTTATCTCTCTGGGCAGGTAGATAAATTTCTCAGTTCTATAAACCCAAGAATAATGTATTTTCTTTCTAATCCACCTGTCTTCCATATCCAAATCAGTTTTATAAAAAAAAGTCCCTTTGTAGAGGCTGCTTTCTGGCAAACAGGCTTGAGCAATGGAATGTAGAAAAGGTCCATTAGGGGACCCACCTCAAAATAGACAGAGGCCCCAACTGACGAATAGGCTATTTAAACCTAGGCACAGTTACCAAAAAAGGGAGAATTCCATATGTTGCCATACTTCTTTATCTTCCTCCTTTGAAAAATAACCCCCACCCACTACCTCAATACCCCTCCTTGGCGGTCCTGCCCACAGCTCCCTTTCCAATAAACTTCTATCTCCTTGTTCTGCCTTAGGTGAACTCTTTCACTTCCCGTGCCCCTCGATCCGCCTGATCTTCACCTCGCAATTCAGGGCCCCCATCCTATCAAGAGACACTGCACTTAGACACCACACCTTCCCCCACAAGAAACACCGAATATTCACTTTTTGCCATGGCTTCCCTCCTGCAAACAGGCAGTGGCCAATAACAGACACTATGCCTGGTTGTATAAACATGTATTGTAAAATATAGAAACATCACTCATTGCGGTGAATTTCTCTACACTGTTTCAGAGTTCATAAAACAGGCATTTTTTTTTCTCACAAAAGTGAATGTTTCTATTTCCACAATTCAGAGATGATTTTAATCTTAGCTGTGACATGAAGGACTACTCTGCCATTTTATCTTCTTTATGTGGGTCTGTGTTCTGGTTTCTACTCCAGTAACAGTTTTCGTTTGTAGGAAAAGGGAACTCGCATGGTGGTTGCTGCTTGTGATTTCAGCCTTTATGTTCTAAGCAGATTTTAGATTGCCATTGACTCACAACTATTTCTGATTCCTTTTTAGATATTAAAATAAGGATTCTGCAGCATATTTTGCTTGTAAAACAGTAGCCATAGGAATGCAATTCTCCTGTAAATTCCTCCCTCTTATGAGAAAACGAGCTGTAGTTCATTATTTACTTTAAAGGAGTCAGTGTGAATTCAAGTCATTTCCTATCCTGCTATCATATGCTCAAAGACCTTTTGCAATGGGTCTTATGTAAGAAGGAATGCAAGTGTTGCTTTGGTGAGTTGATTTAAAGAAATCATTAAATTCAAGTTAGACCTGAATTTCAGCATCGTTTGTGAATGGAGAAACGGATATAAATGCATCAAGTCGTTCAGAGAGAAAGAGGGCTAATAAGTGAAAAAGACACAGTTGGGGCCCAGGCTACTCCTTTGGACTCATCTCTTTCCACTACCCTCTTCTTCACTGTCCTCCTGCCTCAGTGACCTCTTTCCTGGTCCTTGAACTTGTGAAGCACATTCCTTTCTCAGGGTCTTTGCCTTTGCTGGTCCCTCTGCCTGAAACTCTCTTCCCATGTAGTCACAGGACTGGCTTATTTTCATCCTTTATATCTCTGCTCAAATGTCACTTGCTCTGGGAGGTCTCTCCTGGTCACCCTCACTAAAATAGCACACTGCCTCCTTTCTATTCCTTTACTTTGTATTGTTTTTCTTAGCTGCAATTATATCCTGGCATATGATACATTTGAAGTATGCTTGTCACTTTATCAGAATATATGCTCCAGTAGAGCAAGTAGAATGAGGGTTGCGATTACATAGCCGCATCCTTGGGGCCCTTGCAGCCCAGCACCTGGTAGATGCTGTGCGAATGTTTGTAGAACGAATGAATGGGGCTTTTGGGAGACGGTGGGCTGTTTCTCCTCATTCGCTGGGTCTTGTCGCCAATTGACAGGCAGCTGGGCGCCTCGTCCAACCCTTACCCTTTTTTTTGCAGAGGTGATGGATTGGAGCCAGGCGCTCGGGATTGCACCTGCACACAAAAGTGCTGTGGATGTTGCCCCAACCCTTGGCGCCACTTCCCCTTGGCCTAGGGGCCTGGACTGGGTCAGGTTTGCACGCGGAACGCGGAAGCGAAAGCAGATGGGGAAACAACAACAGGGCAAGGGAGGATGGCGTCGTGGTGCCAGGCTGCGTGCAGGGGGCGCCTTCCCGACTGGGCTGACTCATTCCCAGCCGCCTCCACGGTGGGCGGCGGCCAGACACACGCCCGTCTCCGGAGGGCCAGGCCCAACGCCGGCGCCGGGCTTCTGCTGGCTCTGGGGCCCAGGCAGCCAGCTCCGGCTCCATTTCCCCGCCGTTTCAGTCTCAGGGGCCTGCCCGGGAATCTCCGCGCGCTCCCGCCGACTTCCCGAGAAGCCCGGGTTGTGCGTGGCTGGCCCTCACCAGCCCCCGTGGCGCGCGCGCACCCGGGGGAGGGCGGTGCGGCGGCCAGGCGCACGCGCGCACGCGCAATCGGGGGGCGCGCGGCCGGGTCCCGCCCCCGCCCGGCCCGTGGGTCCGCCTTAGTCGGCAGTGAACGGTCGGCCAGAGTGGAGGCCGACTCCGACGCACACGGGGCTTCCGAGCCAGTGTCGCCTGAGGCGCTGAGAAGACGGGGTGGCCCGTGAGAGGGTGGAGACGACGCCTGTGACGACGGGCTTCCTGGCCGCCCGAAGTGGGAGTGGTGTGAGCTGGAGGAAGGAGAGAGGA
Source organism: Procyon lotor (assembly GCA_028646535.1). Taxonomy (NCBI): domain Eukaryota; kingdom Metazoa; phylum Chordata; class Mammalia; order Carnivora; family Procyonidae; genus Procyon; species Procyon lotor. Next base: position 3,945,597 of record CM053615.1, on the reverse strand, counting down.
AGAGGAGCCGAAGAGGGTGGCGGCGGCCGCGGCCAACGGCTTCCCTGAGCGCTGACAGGCTGGGCCGGCGCCCGGCGCGCTCGGGAGTTGGTGCCGCCGCCTCGGCCGCTCGGCCCCTGGGCCCGGACTCGCGGCGCGCCTCGGGGCGGAGAGCTGCTGCGGCCGCGCGGGGACAGGCCCGGGGCTCGCCGCCCAGGGATGTGAGTGGAGCCGACCCCGCTCGGGAGGGCCCTGGAGGGCCCAGCCTGGCCGACGCCAGGACCCCTGCCCAACGCCGGGGGCTCCGCAGATCTCGGCCCGCCACGGGCGCCGGGTCGGAGCAGCCCCTGCGGGCCTGGGGGCGCGTCCTCGCCGCGGGATCCGTGCAGCTGGTGCGTGCGATTGCTGCGTGGCCCCTGGGTGAGGGGCAGCGGGCGCCCGTCCACCTCCCTCCCACCCCCTAACCACCGCTCTGGCCCTACTAGGGGCAGTAAACTTCTTGGCAAAAAGCCTTCCTCTTGGAGGGGAAGCTGGCAGTGGCGTGTTTGGCTGTTGCTGTTTGCATCCCTGTGTGCCTCGTATCCGCCTTCCCTCTCTCCTTACAGCTCTTTAAAATGTTCTAGACTTCGGAACAGCCTAGGGGAGAGCATCTATTTCCCCTGGATTTCTGCGGTAATAACGGTTGCTTCTTTTTTTAGGTTTCAGAAGCAGGCGTGGGAACAAGATGTGAACTGTTCCGCTTCTGAAGAAAAAGGCCCTTCCTCCCCTGCCGGCGAAGGTGGGTTTGCGATCCTGGCTGGCCGGCTCTGCTGCGGCGGGTAAGGCGAGTGTGGGGAGCCGGGAGTGCGTGCGTAGGACAGCTGGGAGCGTGTGTGGACGGGCCTGGCTCTTTGCGGTTTAGCCCTCTGAAAATGGCAGTGCTGACCTTACAGTGTTGGTCCGGGAAGGCGATTCGGGGGTGTTTACTGTTGCTCTCTCGGGACCTTTAAGAGACGTTGGCTGCTTCTTTGTACTCTGATCATACAAGTAACAAAGCTTTGGAGAAGAAGCGTTGCCAGTTACCCTTTCTCCTCGAGCAGCCAGAGATTGTTAATATTTCAAGGAGGAACGTTTTCAATGAATAAGAAATACCAGTTGAGAGAACACGTTAGCTGTTCTTGCTGGGGTTTCTGCTACCATGCTGAATGCTTCCTGGGTGGTTTTATCTGCCGAAGTTTGCTATGTCGGTTGAATTTACCCAGTTTGCTTTCCGGTGGTGGTTAATCAGTCAGGAGAAACTTCTTTTCTCTGAATGAAAGGACAGAAGCGGCCGAGTATGTCATAAAGGGGAGGAGAAATGTGGAGAAGGAAACTACAAGTGGGAATAAGAGAGATGACAGTTGCTTTTGGTTTCTTAATAGGCTTGTACAGTGAGTCGTTGGGCTCCTGCAAATATTCTCTGCAACACCCAGCACATCTGAAGATGAATAGTGACCTTTTGACCTCTCTTTCCCCAGCCCCTTCACCTTTTATCACGAGTGTGAAAATCACCAGCTTGTATGTGCAACATATCTGTTAGAGTAACATATCCGCAAACTGGATGTGTCCAATACTTGCCTTAATAATACAAGTACTTACTTGTAGAGCAAAGCTACAGTACTTGCTGACTACATAAGAATGTGAAGCTTGTTTTTGCTCGAACTGAATGTCCTGTTTTTGGAGTTCATAGCATGTTAAAATTAAAGGAGACAATAGTTTATTTCATATAATGGGTTTTCCTAGTAACAGAGAGCGGTGTCTCAGTTATGGGAAGGGAACATGATATCTTTTCTCTCCTTGGCTGCTGCTGAAAGGTGGGATGCTTTTGAGGCAGAAGAGGGAAGTGCATTGGCTCTGGAGTCAGATCTGGGTTTGGATCCTGGTGTTCCTGCTACTTAATAGTTGTATTATTTAAAATGTCTTTGAGCCTCACTTTTCTTAAAAGGTTGTTGTGAGGATTCAGTAAGATTATGGAGGGGAATGCTTGGATACTGTTTTAGTTGTGGCTACTGTTATGGGCTATGCAGACAATGGAAATTTAGAGAAGGGCAAAATCACTCTGCGTAAGGTGGTCTGCCAGGGACCAGTGTTTCTTTCTCTTTAGTGGAAGGAGAAAAAGCACTTACAGGTCTTGAACTGGTCAACTGGTCCTATGGTCCTAGAGCCTTTTTATGGGAAGGTTCCACTCTTATCTCTCCTTGACACCCCTCCCCCCACCATTGTGCAGCCTCTACCAACTATTGTGCTGCCCTCTTGTGTTAGCTGTGCTAAGAACTTTCTTCTGCTCCCCCTCTTAGATTTTGTTTTCCCTCTTTCTTAGGCCCCTTGCCTTTGCTCCCAGTTTCCCAAACTGTGTGCTGAGGTGCCCCAGAGCAGCAGTGAACTCAGGCTTGAACTATTAGTTTGAGGTAGTTCACAGTTTCAACATTAAATTGACACATTCTTTTCTGCAGTGCCTTGCAAAGCTGTTTTTTTAAAGGTTGTTCTGATAAAAAAAACTACTGTATGAGAATCAATGTGATACAGGAAATGAGAGTGTGATGTTCAGTTTGATTCCAAGAAGTTGTACAAGGCCGTACAATCACTAAGTTGTAAAGATATTAAATGGTTTGAATTCACCTACTCAAGTATTTCTTTTGGCCTAGAAGTACTGTGAAAATATTACTAAAACTAAGACTTCCCTGAATGAAGAAAGTTTGGGAACCTTTGCCTAAGCTTTTGGTTGACTTTTCTGATACAAACAAAAATTTTTTAAGTGGAAAAACTGCATTTCTTAATGTTGGTCACTAACTGATTCCTGTTCCCACCAAAAGTATTAATATAATTATTATTATTATCATTATTTTAAAGATTTTATTTATTTGACAGAGAGAAACACAGTAAGAGAGGGAACACAGGCAGAGGGAATATTAGCAGGAGAAGCAGGCCTCCCACCGAGCAGGGAGCCCGATGCGGGGCTCGATCCCAGGACTCTGGGATCATGACCTGAGCCGAAGGCAGAGCTTAACGACTGAGCCACCCAAGCGCCCCAGTATTGATATAATTATTGATAAAATTATTGATGCAAAGCTAGTACCAGCTAATCATGGCTTAGTATATTTTCTTTCCTATTTAATATCCTTATGACATCTGCCTAGTTCTTTTATTTTTAAAGATTTTATTTATTTGACACAGTGAGAGAGAGAGAGCTTGAGCATGAGCAGGAGGAGGGGCAGGCAGGGGAGAAGCGGGCTCCCTGCTGAGCCGGGAGCCGGATGCAGGACTCTATCCCAGAACCCCGGGATCATGACCTGAGCCAAAGGCAGACGCTTAACCAACTGGGCCACCCAAGCGCCCCTAGTTTTCATTTTAAAATAAATTCTATTGTTTACTTGTTATTCTGGTTACTTCCTGGATATTCCAGTCCTGCTTTTCTAGTATCTTTGAATGTCTCCTTAAACTCACCATGCCCCAAATGAAAAGTCATGATTTTTATACCTCTTTGGAATTTCCTTCTCTCTTGGTCATATAGGCTTTAAATTAGCTATCACCTGGGATGCCTGGGTGGCTCAGTTGCCTAAGTGTCTGCCTTCAGCTCAGGTCATGATCCCAGGGTGCTGGGATTGAGCCCCACATCAGGCTCCTCGCTCAGTAGAGAGCCCACTTCTCCCTCTCTCTCTGCCTGCCGCTCTCCCTGCTTGTGCACTTTCTGTCTAATAAATAAGTAAAATCTTAAAAAAATAATAAATTAGGTATCATCTTTATCTCTTTCATTCACATCTTGTGTTAACCCATTCAACATGTCCTGTCCATATTTCTTTTGTCCCTCATACCTCTGCTTACCTACTTGACCATCAGGACTTATTTCCTCAGCCTAGAATATTGAAAGTCAAATCAGCATCTCTTTCTTCTGTTTATCCACAATAAAAATGTCACTAAAATTCCTTATTGTGGCATTCTTTTGTCCCCAGATCTTCAGTGGCTTTGCACACTCTACCTGTTAAACTTAACTTCCTCTTCTTGGCTCTCAGGATAATCGGTCATTATTTCCTGCCCTATTTATTCACTCTTTAGTCTAAGGACCCTCAATGAGCATTCTTTGCTGTAGTCTTTCAAGCCACTTTCCACATTTTTTAATAATAGTTATGCTTATTTCAGCTTTTAACTTCCACTTATGTTTTCCATCCTTTTTCTACCAAGGCCAATTCTGTATCTGTACCACTCACTATTCCATAACAAAGTAGGGCCTCAGTCTCATCAGAAAAATTGAGGATGACTGTAGTACTTTTTCCATAGGGTTGTAGTGAGAATGAAGTGAATTAGTACATGAAAAGTCTTCATGACCGGTGCCTGGTACATTAAGCACACCTTAAGTTTTAGCTTTTATTATTGTAATTATTAATTTATTAATTATGTATAATCATCATCATCATTATTATTACTATGACTATGACTATACTCTCAGTTAAAATTCTACCTCATTTCTGAAACTGTTTCTCACTACATATTGCTTTTTCCTTTCTATATTTCTGCTGTTCTTTTAAGTCGCAGAGGATCTTCACATAGTTGATGTATATATTCTGCTTTGGTAGTTTGATCATTATTGCCCTAGTGTTAACCTTATCTTTTCTTGTTGCTTGTATATACTTTGAGGAACACCATACAGAGTGCTAAACACATGAGGAGCATTCAGTAAATGCTGTGTGTTAGAAAGGAACTTTAGTCAGTCACCACACAAATATTTATTAATATCTACAATGTAGAAGGTACTTTGCTATGTCCAAAGAGAGGCAGAAAGATATAAATAGGTTCCTTTCATTGAGAACTTAAAATGTAATTGGGAAGATAAGGTGAATAATAAAAGTTATAGATATTTGAGACCACTTAGAGTAGAAGTGAGCAGGGAAGGCTCCAGAGAGGACGTAAAATCAAAACTAGGCATAGTTTTTGCATAAGAGGAAGGACCCTGTACAGGTGGTAAACAGAAGCAAAATATGCATGACATTTTCAGAGAACAGTACATGAAACAATTTGAAGTGAAGGTGTGTATGGTAGGATAGTAAGAAATCAGGTTGATTATAGAGATTGGAATTAGATTATGGATGCCTGTAAGTGCTAGGATGAGAAGAATGTACATTGTTCCATAGGTAATAGAGAAGCTTTAAAAGTTTGGATTGAGAAAGAGCATGGGAAAGGAAGTATTTTAGAAAAAACAGAATGGTACCAGTGCTATGTATGCATTGGAAAGATAAGTGATAGAGCTGGGAAAATAATCTAGGCCTGGTGTTTGGATTTAGTGAAAACAGGACTGGAGAGATATCACGTAAGACTTCATTATAGACTGGATAGGAAAGGAGAATGTGATGGGGGTTAAGAGGGAAGGGGAGTAATCAAAGATGACTTTGAAGTTTTGATCCTCAATGACATAAGGAATTGAAGCATGTTGGAATGCCAGGCCCTCTGAGAACATCTGGGCTAGTCCATGGATTTTGTGCATGAGGAATCTGAGGCCCAAAGAGATTTAAAAATGTGTCCAAAGTTACTCAGCTAGTTAGTGACAAAGAATTAGAATTTTAAAATGGCAGTACTGACAGAGATAGGAATGAAAGTGTTAGTAGCTGTTTGAAGAGATGAAGTCGAGTGAAAATAGATAGCTAGACAGTAGATGAGTAGAACTTGGTAGAGAAATTTAAGGCTGAAATTGTGGTCAGAAAGAAGAGCAGTGGACCCGAAATTGAGCCCTGGGTATTGCCCATAATTACAGGGTGAAAGAAGAGGAACCGGCAAAAGAGACGAAAAAGGAAAAAGGAGAAGTCGGCCTGAAAGGCAAGTGGGTGGGTAGGTTAAGAGGGTGGGAATGATTAACATGTTGATCATTGTTGATCACTGCTAATAAGTGAGAAGAATTAGAACTGAAAAAAGGCCTTAAAAATGTTCCTAATGTGAAATCAAGAAAACTAGAAAAAAGAAGAAAATTGCTTATAGTTTTGCCATGCAGAAATAGCCACTGTTAGTATTTTGTTCTCTCTAGTATAATAGATGACCTTTGGATTTGACAGTTGAGGCAGTAATGGAGACTTCTATCCAAAGCTCTCATCACTGGGACTAAAGGTAAGAATTTTAGGCATAATAAAGACAGGGATGTATTTTTGACAGTCTTTGTCATTCATATGTGTCATTTCATATCACGCTGTTTAGGTACTGCTATTCCTTGTGGGAATTAGCCTTACACATATATTATTTGAATGAGTAGACATTCAGTGGTCTTATTAGACCTTCAGTGGTCTTGCAGGTTAGACAGGTGATCTCTGGGTGAGTTTGTACTGGTAAAATCTGAATAAAATGATAAGATACTAATTTTCTTTTCTGTCTTTTTTTTTTTTTTTTAAAGATTCTATTTATCTATTTGACAGAGAGAGAGAGATCACAAGTAGGCAGAGAGGCAGACAGAGAGAGGAGGAAGCAGGCTCCCCGCTGAGCAGAGAGCCCGATATGGGGCTCGATTTCAGGACCCTGAGATCATGACCTGAGCTGAAGGCGGAGGCTCAACTCATTGAGCCACCCAGGCACCCCAAGGTATTAATTTCTAAAAGGAAAGAGAAATCCTTGGTAGATAACTTATATAAGTGGAGGTAGCATGGTTAAAAGTGTTCAGATTAGGAGAGCTGGAAAGGGCAAAAGGAAGCATTATCTGTTTTTAAAGCCTGTACAGTATAGGTACCAGAGGTGGACTAGGTTGAGATGATCCATGGGCTGTTTGTTTTGTTTGAATGCTTATTTTGATCTCCCAAGGACATACTTTAGCCTGCTTTTTTGCTATCGGTCCTTGGGATAGCGTATTCATTATTGCTTACTAAAATGATTTTAATAAATTCTGATTATGAAATAAAATGCCACTAGGTAATATTTTATAATTTGAAAGTCAGTGTGATGTGAAGAATTGCACTGTTTTGGAAATCAGGGGGGATCAGGAACTAACTGCTGCCAAAATGAATTTGAGCACCTCATGTGATCATTGAATCTTTTTTCCCCTGCCTCATTTGGAAAATGAGGGAATGGAATAAATCTTTTTTTAAAAAACTGTATATACTTTAGAAACATGATGGAGTCTCATAGTAAAATGTGAATAAACTTTAGTAGTGGCTACTACGGTTTATAGCAAAAAAAACCAGCCTTTTGCTCCTCTCCCATCTCTGATATTTACAAATACCCATACTTACAAATCTCTGATATCTCTGTTTTCCAGTAAACCACTTTCATATTTCCTAAGTATCATCTGGTGCTTACTTCCATATTTCTAAATAACATAATCCACCATCAGTAACACCCTTTCTCATCCTATATCTGTGCCTATACTCTGCCCTTTTCACATTTATTTATTAAAGATTTTGTTTACTTAGAGAGAGAGAGAGAGAGCACACGCAGGAGAAGGGGAAGAATGGAGGGAGAGGGAGAAGCAGACTCCTCGCTGAGCAGAGAGCCTGACCTGGGCTCGATTCCAGGACCCTGAGATCATGACCTGAGATGAAGGCAGATCTTAACCGACTTGAGCCACTCAGGCGCCCTTGCCCTTTTCCCCTTTAAAATGAATGAATTGGTCAGTGTCACATCTAATAAGTCTTCTCCCTCTTCTCGTGTAGGGAAACTTATCTCCTTTTGTCTTCAAGGACTTTGCTATTGTATTTCTTCCTCTTTTTCTTGGATTCTCAATTTTTCCCTCTACTGGCTCATTTCCATCAGTGTGTACTCTGGTTGCTATTGAAAAATTTAGTTAAACAGCTATTTTATTAGGCTCACAGATATTATGAATTATAGGCTACACCAAGAATGCCTTGTATTTATTCCACAAAGTCTAGAACCTCAGTTGGGAAGACTTGCTGGCTGGAAGTATCATGAAGGTGGGGGACTAAAATCATTTAGAGGTTTCTTTGATTGTTTACATGATTGGTACTTGATGCAAGCTGTTGACTGAAATCTCAGCTGGGGCTGTTAACTGGAGCATACATGGGAGCCCCATTGTAGCTGGCTTTCTCACATGGTGAGATGGGATTTTTTTTTTTTTTTTTAAGATTTTATTTATTTGACAGAGAGAAACACAGTGAGAGAGGGAACACAGGCAGAGGGAGTGGTAGAGGAAGAAGCAGGCTTCCCGCCGAGCAGGGAGCCTGATGCGGGGCTCGATCCCAGGACCTTGGGATCATGACCTGAGCGGAAGACAGACGCCTAACGACTGAGCCACCGAGGCGCCCCGGTGAGATGGGATTTAAAAGCCAGTGTTTCAGTGAACTTGGGTGAGGTGGGGATTGGACTCCACCTGTTAACTAGTCCCATGTGAAAGAAAATCTGTGGGAGATATCGTTATGACCATCTCTGGACAATACTATTGCCATAGTTTGCCTTTTTTGCCACACTTCACATGTCTCTCACATGCCTCTCACATGCAAAATACACTAATCCCTCCTTAGAGACCTCTAATTTACATCCCATCCCATCATGACATCAGCTTAAAATCTAGTATCATCTAAGTCTAGATGCTGTTGAGGTTCCTCGGGTATGGTTTCTTGAGAATGATTACTCTTTAGCTGGAGACCTGTGAAGAGACAAAGAATATGCCCCCACGTGGTAACATACAAGATTGGAAAGGCACATGTTAATTGCAGTAGAATTCCTATTCAAAAAGAGGGACAAGTTGGTGCAGCTACTTTGGAAAACAGTGTGGAGATTCCTTAAGAAATTAAAAATAGAGCTACCCTCTGACCCTGCAATTGCACTACTGGGTATTTACCCCAGAGATGCAGATGCAGTACAAAGAAGGGCCACATGTACCCCAGTGTTCATAGCAGCAATGGCCACAATAGCCAAACTGTGGAAAGAGCCAAGATGCCCTTCAACAGATGAATGGATAAGGAAGATATGGTCCATATATACAATGGAATATTATGCCTCAATCAGAAAGGATGAATATCCAACTTTTGTATCAACATGGATGGGACTGGAAGAGATTATGTGGAGTGAAATAAGTCAGTCAGAGAGAGTCAGTTATCATATATATGGTTTCACTTATGTATGGAGCATAAGGAAAAACATGGAGGGCATTGTGAGAAGGAAAGGAAGGGTGAATTGGGGGAAATTGGAGGGGGAGATAAACCATGAGAGACTGTGGACTCTGAGCAACAAACTGAGGGTTTTGGAGGGGTGGGGGTGGGGGGTTGGGTGAGCCTGGTGGGGAGTATAGAGGAGGGCACAGATTGCATGGAGCACTGGGTGTGGTGAATGAACAATGACTTTTGGAACACTGAAAAAATAAAATTAAAAAAAAAAAAAGAGGGACAAGGGAGCATATGGTAATCTACAACAAATCTGAAACCCAGCGGCCATATATTGGCAGTTCCTTGACTAGGGCTTAGTCTTACTCCCTATAGTTGTTCCTAGTGGGCCATGATTGCTTCTTTTGGTCATTGATTTCACCTTCTGAATCATTCTTTTTTTCCCAAAAGAACTGATCTGTCTTTGCAACTGCCTAACCATCTGAACTTGCTTCCTGCCTATAGTCATTAAGGGTCCAAAAGCCTCGTTTTGGGAGTTACTGTCCTTTTCATTCTAAGCTGATGTAGCTCTTTTAAAAAGTTTGTGGACTTCTGTGCATCAGTTAATAATCTACTACCAACAGACAAAAGCCATACTTACAAATCTCTTAGAGGAGACTTTTCTTACCTTAGGGTCCCTGTGAGGCTACTGTGGGTGGTACCCTTAAGATCCTTAGGTGATTTTTTTGTCTGAAAGGATCAATGAGGTACTAGGTTGGATCTTCCTGAGGTTTTAACAGTGGATCTTACTGTCCCGCTCTAGATTTAATCTTTGTTTTGAAGCTCTTACTTACTTTAAAAACACTTTGCTGGCTGAGAAGGGTATTCTGAGCCCTTTACATTTACTTGAAATTGTATTCAAAAAGTGAATGGCTCATTCTTTAGTTCATCTCTCTACTCTCTCAATTAGAAAGGCAGCTAGAAGAAGCCACCTGCTTCTTCAGCATTCTACCTAGAGTCTCCTTAACTCATTAGGTAGACATTGCATTTCCCATGTTACTTTAGGTGATAGTTTTGCCAGACTTTTTGCTATTATATAACAAAGGTCTCCTTTTATTCAGTTTTCCAGTAGCATTTTCCTTACTTGCCTTTACACTCTCACTGACAGCCTTGTTGGGGCCTTTTTGCTTTCAAGTCTCCTCATGCCCCTTTAATTATGTAAACTCAAACCTCAGATGGGTTCTTACCTGTTCCTTGGCTGTACCAGAACTATCCGTTAACCTGGTGGTTCTTACCGTAATTACCTAGAGAGCCAATTGAGACAAAAATTGCTGGGCACCACCCTCAGGAGTTTCTGTTTCAGGAGGTCTAGAATGGGACCCAATAATTTGCATTTCTAGCAAGTTCCCAGGTGATGTTGATAATGGTGGTTTGAGGCCCAGAATGAGAATCACTGATTTGAAATGAGTTGGCACAGGAACACCCCTTTTGTGTCTATGATGTTGCTGTTTATAGCTTTTCTTGATAGGCCTAGTACGGTCTTGGAAAGAGGGTTGCAGTGTGCTGAAGGGTCGGACAGTAGCCCTTAGCCTTGCCTATCTTAGGTAGTTATGCTGTGCTCTTTTTTTATTGGTATAAATACATGTTTGATTTGTCCCTGGTATCTTTGGAGTTTTTCTGAGAAATGGAGCAGTACACACAGAAGTACAGCATCTACTTATTAAAATACATTTTAAGCCTTCAAAAAACCAAACAAATAGGAGTTGGCAACATTTTTCTATTAGATCAGATAGTGAATATTTTAGGATTTGTGGGCAAGATTATCTCTGCAGCAACTACTCAACTCTACCTTTGTGGTACACAAACAACCATAGACAGTACACAAATGAATGGACTTGTAAAGATTTGTTTACAAAAACAGTCCACTGGCAGATTTGACCTGTGAGCTGAAGTTTGCCAGCTCCCATTTTATACCACAGCTTGACTCCACAGTCTCTTCAAGCTACTGCCCCATTGTCCATTCTCTTTAAAACTCTTGGGAAGAGGGGCACCTGGGTGGCTCAGTGGGTTAAAGCCTCTGCCTTCGGCTCAGGTCATGATCTCAGGGTCCTGGGATCGAGCCCCACATCAGGCTCTCTGCTTGGCAGGGAGCCTGCTTCCCCCGCTCTCTCTGTCTGCCTCTCTGCCTACTTGTGATCTCTCTCTCTCTGTCAAATAAATAAATAAAATCTTTAAAAAAAAATTTTTTTTTTGAACAGGCTACACATTTAAATAGAATTGAAATGTATTTTGGAAAATGTTTTAGAATTCAAAAAGTATTAAATATCTTTGTACATATGTTGATGCGCATGTATGCAACCATAACTGTAGATTAAATAGAAGAGGAATTGCTGATTCAGAAGTAGTATATGTTACTAATTTCAATAAATACTGTCAAACTGATCTTCATAGAAATGCCAGGTTGTACTTTTTCACACTGTTTTTGATTGTTTGAGCTTTGTCAATTTGAGATATAACAAATGGATTCTTAAAATTTTAGTTTGCTTTAAGTTTTCCTTTTCTGAAAATTGTTCACTCATATCCTGGCCCATTTTCTTTTCTTCTTCTTCTTTTTGAAAGATCTATTAATTCTAGAAGGAGAGAGAGAGCGCGTACACAAGCACATGTGTGTGAGAGGGGGCAGGGAAAAAGGGAGAGGATCTCACGCGGACTCTCAGCTGAGCGTGGAGTGTAGTGAGTGGAGGGTTTAATCCCAGGACTTTGAGATGATAATCTGAGCTGAAGCCAAGAGTCAGAGGCTTAACTGACTGAACCACCCAAGCACCTACTGGCCCATTTTCTGTTGGATTGTTGATCTATTACTTTGATTTGTGGGAACTCTTTCTAGACTAAGGATAATAGCTTGTGTTTGTGAAATAAATTATAAAATATTTTCCCCAGGTTGTCTTCTTATCTTTTTGATTCTGAATTCCGTAATTTTTTTTTTTTTTGTCATGCATACATTTTGGGTTTCTATGCTATCCTTTTTGTTAGTCATCCCATTTATTTATTCATTTTAAAATTATACTTAGATCTTCCTTCTCTGCTCTGAAATTATATTT
>CM053615.1:3915785-3932994 GCA_028646535.1 Procyon lotor | reverse complement strand
GGGAATGATCTCAGTCTTTTGGTACTGATTGAGACCTGATTTGTGTCCCAGGATGTGATCTATTCTGGAGAATGTTCCATGTGTGCTCGAGAAGAATGTGTATTCCATTGCTTTGGGATGGAATGTTCTGAATATATCTGTGATGTCCTTCTGGTTCAGTGTGTCTTTTAGAAGCTTTATTTCCTTATTGATCTTTTGCTTAGATGATCTGTCCATTTCAGTGAGGGGGGTATTAAAGTCCCCTACTATTAATGTATTATTGTTGATGTGTTTCTTTGACTTTGTTATTAATTGGTTTATATAATTGGCTGCTCCCATGTTAGGGGCATAGATATTTACAATTGTTAGATCTTCTTGTTGGACAGTCCCTTCAAGTATGATATAGTGTCCTTCCTCATCTCTTGTTATAGTCTTTTGCTGAAAATCTAATTTATCTAAGGATTCTCCCATGCTTTCTTGATCCACCTGGAACTTATATTGGTGCAAGGTATAAGATGGGATCAAACTTTATCCCCTCAGATGGTTATTTCAACACTATCTGTTGAATAATCCATCTTTTCTTTACTGTGGAATATACTAATGTTTTAAATTGCATATATAGTTGGGCCTATTTCCAGCTTTTGTTTTGTTCTAATAGTGTCTCCTGTAAAACTACTGTGATTTCTATGTCAGGGAATGTTTCTATTAATTTCTTTATTTTCAGATTCTACATGAGGTTTAGCATATGGAAGGAATTCGCATGTTTGAAAATAAAATGAGTAAGTCAACAGATCAGGGATATATACACATCTTTGTGCCTATTCAATTTAATTATTAAATTTCTTTCTTTACTTTTATTTTACACTTGGATTTAACCTTGGTTTTCTGTTATTTTACTTTTTTTGAATTTACTGTGAGGTGTTATTTTTTTTGTATTTAATGAATAGGTATTAACTTGTGAGTCTGCTTTTATTAATTGATTTTTGGCCTTAAACTGTTAAAAACTAACAATATGGTTTATCTCTTGTGGATAAAGAGAAGTTTGTCATTTCATAATAGCAATCCACAGGATAGTCCATTTGAGACTTGAATCCTTTCAGGTTCCAATGTATTGGTTTCATAAGGGTTTGACATGGCAGGATTCATTAGGAGAGGATTTTAGGACTAGGGAATGACCCAGAGAAGAAAACAGCGAATTTTATTGTTAGTCAGTCTAATTTATGATGGGAAATTGAGGAAGTTGAAATTCATTCAAAAATAGAAAATGCTTCAGTGTCTAGAGAATTTCTGTGTTTATTCCTCATTCTTTGCTTGTTTATCTTTAAGTGCTTTATTTTTTATTTGATGCATTATAATCTTTAAAATATCTGAAATAATGTTCTTCTGGCATGGTGTATTTTTAAAATGATTATGAACTTAAATTCATACTGATTTCAATAGCTTAGATTTTTTTAAATGTCAGTAGCAAATGATACTGTTAAATACTTCACTAGTAGAATTAAATTTCCTGTACAATTTTATTTTCTATGGGCAAACTTATCACTTCTTAAAACTAAAAAAAATGTTTAAAAAACTTCTTGGTGATATAGGCTTGGAATATGATGGTTTTCAAAGGAGTTCTTAAAGATGACCCCTGCCAACTTTTAAAATGTATTTGAAGCACTTTCCTCCATCTTTATTCATATTTTTTTGTGTGTTTTGTATATATATGTGTATATATATACTACACACACACACACACACACACACACATCTATGATTCTAAGTAGTAGCTCAAAAGCTGCTCCTAAGACTAAAAATAGGGAAGGGGTTAAATTTGTAGAATAATTTCTATTTTCTCACCTTTCTATTTATGTATCATTCACATCTGGTTTCTCGGGAGGAGGTTTATTTCTTTATTTTTTAAGATTTTTAAAAATTTATTTGACAGAAAGATCACAAGTAGGCAGAGAGGCAGGCAGAAAGAGAAGGGGAAGTAGGCTCTCTGCTGAGGATGCGGGGCTCCATCCCAGGACCCTGAGATCATGACCTGAGCTGAAGGTAGAGGCTTTAACACACTGAACCACCCAGGCGCCCCTCAGGAGCAGGTTTAAATTATTGCCTGTTATATATGTTACTTTTGTGACTGGCCCAGGTAAAATGATGGTTTTTGTATCCCTTAAATGTGTAGCTATTCTCCTTTTGTCCTTTTCCAGTCTCAGAACTGATTACTTATTCATCTCTTAGATCCCTTGCTTCTTATGTGAAAGAATCACAGTGTTTTAAAAGATAGATATTTGCATGTATTTTATATGCCATTCTGAGAAGCAGTAGTAGTATACAAGCTTTGAACAATCTCTCTTAAAATAGGAAGATTCAAGTGAGTAAAAGTGGCCATTAAAAAATTACATTCATCGATCAAAGGGGTAAAAAGGATTGCAAGTGCTTCTTGTGATTGACAGAACTTGCTTAACAAGTTTTGATTATCTTTCTGGATGTTTCTGTATAGTGACATGAATAGCGTCCTGTTTATTCTTATGTGAACCTGTAACTCAGCAATGTATTATGGAGATCTTTCCATTTCAGTGATTAGAGATTCATTCATTCAATCATTAATTCATTCAGTCCTTTTTTCATGCAGTCAGGGGGTCACTCAACTCACCTGGTCAGTTGCTTACTCTCTTGGTCTGTCATTTACTCATTCCATTGGTCACTCATTCATTCAGCTGGTCAGTATGTCACTCACATCATTCAGTGGGCAGCCTAGTCACTTACCCACCTATACACACTCAACCAGTTAGCATTTAATCAATCATTAAGTAAATCATTAATGTAGTAATTTAGTAAACACTTATTCAGTGTCCATTTTGTGCTATGCACAGGATGTAATGCTGAGGATATAATTAAAGCCATGATGTAAGCTATCATTTTTAATATCTTTATATTATTTTTATTGGCTACGTATGTATACAATATGTTGTCAGATCCCTTTAATGTTATTTAAGATTTTTTCATTATTATAAAATGTTTCATAGAATTCATAAATACGCATCCCATTACTCTTATCTTTTTTAAAAGGACAAATTCTTAGATATTTTTATTTCTTTCATATCCTTGCCAGCACTGGGTATTGCCCAGTCTTCTTAATCTTTGCCAGTCAGATAGGACAGAAACAGTATCACATTTTTATTTAACTTTCTCTGATTATTAATGACGTTGATTATGTTTTCATTTTATGGAATCATTGTATTTTTTTTATGAAATGCCTGTGCATGTTGTCTATTTTTTTACTGATTAATTTGATTATATTAAACCTAATTATATTAAAGTTTCATAGCGTATGTTTTTTCTCAGGTTTTAAAAAACTTTTGATTATGATGTTTATAATTTTATATAGTTTTCAGTCTTTATTTTCTGTATTGTTTTTTGCTTAGATGTTAGGTTTGGAAATGATGTACAAATACAAAAGATTTTTTGTTATAGGAATAATTAAAGTGGATGGATTTAAAACACACCAAAAAAATTTACTGAAAATACCCAACTTCAAATGTGTAAGGGGGAAAGTAAGAAGAATAAGAGCTAACAGCAATGATTTTTAGAGTATTTACAAATACTTGAAAATGTTTTAAGTCATAAGATACAAATATAAAGAGAAGTATAATGGAAAAGTAAAATAAATGCATATACTCATTGCAGAGATTGTTTCCGGTAACAGTTCAATGAACTTTGAAGTAATGTTTAGATTTTGTTGTTTACTTTTAGTTGTTTTCTTTTTTTAATTTTTAAGTATATGTTCCTTAAGGTCAGTTTTTATAAATATTCCATATGTGCTCAAAAATATATATTTGGTAGAAGGTTGTAATATCTTGTCATTTTTCTAGGCACATAAAAGGACTATGTGCCTTTATCAGTTTATGGGGCTCTTAGATATTGGAGATACCTGCTCCTTTTTTTTCGATAAGATTTTTATTTATTTATTGACACAGAGTGAGAGAACAAGCAGTGGGAGCAGCAGAGGGAGAGGGAGAAGCAGGCTTCCCGCTGAGCAGGGAAGCCTGATATGGGGCTGGATCCCAGGACCTCCATCCCAGGACCCTGAGGTTATGACCTGAGCCAAAGGCAGATGCTTAACGACTGAGCCACCCAGGCACCCCCTATTCCTTTTTTGATAAATGAATTTCAGATGTTTTCTCTGAGTTTTTATCTTTTGGTTTATTTATGGTTCCTTTTCTCTAGTTTAGTGTAATCTTTTTCTTTATTGTACATTTAGAAAACTTGAATGACTTCACTGTCATTAATGTGTATAAAAAGGCCGGTTATGTAAGATAGTAGGGAGAATGGGAGATCCATGTCCTGCCTAAAGGATTGAAATTCAGGTGGTTATAAAAAAAGCACTGTATTTATTTTATTTATTTATTTAAAATACTTTATTTATTTGTCAGAGTGCATGTGCACAAGCAGGGGAGCAGCAGGGGAAGCAGTAAGCAGAGAGAGGGGGAGAAGCAGGCTCCCCACTGAGCAGGGGATTGCAAAAGTCCCTTTTGGGACTTGATCCTGGGACCCTGAGATTATGACCTGAGCCAAAGGCAGACACTAAACCAACTGAGCCATCTATACATCCCTAAAAAACATTTTATTAGTCAAAGTAAATATGGACTCATAAGGCAATTTGTGTGACTTTTTTGGGTTTCTTTGGTTCCAAGTAAAAGTCCTCCCACAGATTCTTCCAGTATTTTATACTTTATTTTGGAAAAGTTTTATTTTATTAAATATTTATTCATAAAGTATAAGTTTATCATGTTTTTTCTGGTAGTACTGTCAGTTATGCTAGTACCTTTTGTAAACAAATATCTTTTTTTACTCTATTGAAATGTCATCCTTGTTACCTTGAGTTCCCATATATACTTGGATTTATTTCTGTTTGGTCCACTGATCTATGTGTATGCTAGTACTGTTTTGGTTACAGTTTCTGTTTTTTTTTTTAAGATTTTATTTATTTATTTGACAGAGAGAGATCACAAGCAGGCAGAGAGGCAGGCAGAGAGAGAGGGGAAGCAGGCTCCCTGCTGAGCAGAGAGCCCCATGTGGGGCTCGATCCCATGACCCTGAGATCATGACCTGAGCCGAAGGCAGAGGCTTTAACCCACTGAGACACCCAGGCGCCCCTTGGTTACAATTTTTTAATAGTAAGTTCTAATATATGATGGGGTAAATTTCTATGTTATTTTTCTGACAAATGTATATATGACAAATACAACAAAGAAAAAGTAGGAAAAAGTCACAATTCATAAAGAAATGTATATGGACAACAAATAAATCTACTTATCTTCACCCATAATAAGGAGAATCCAATTAAAAATAAGAACTAACTTCTTTCCTTCTTTCCCAGTATAATATTTCTGGTGGATTGTTTGAATTACAAGCTATGCAGAAAACAAAAACCTATCCCTGATAGTAAGAACTTTTTAATGCCTATCAAATTCGTATAGAATTTCACAGGATCTGCATTAAAAAAAAAAAACAAAACTCTTTTGCATTTAATCTTGTCTCTAGGCATACACATGTCCCTATCTAATCAGTGAGATTCTTGTGTTATCCCCAAACCCTCCTTCATTAGTCCTTTTGTACTATTAGAGCTTTTATACAGTATTCAAATCATATTTTAGATAAGGAAGGAGGGCACCTGGGTGACTCAGTCGTTAAGCGCCTGTCTGCCTTGGCTCAGGTCATGGTCCTGGGATCAAGCCCCACAAGCTTGGCAGGAGGCCTGCTTCTCCAGCTACCATTCCTTCTGCTTGTGTTCCCTCTCTCACTGTGTTTCTCTCTGTCAAATAAATAAAAAAAAATCTTTAAAAAAAAAGTAGATAAAGTAGATGAGGAAGGAGTCTGTGTATGCACAAGTAAAGCAAAATTAGCAAATAACCAACCACTTTTTATGTACCATCTTTTGGTTTAATATATCAAATTCACAGAGGACTTTTTTCTTTAGCAAACATTTCTAGGTTTTGGATAATTAAACTATGTGATACCTCCCTTCCCACAACCAAAGTACTTTGGTTTTAAAGCATTCAAAACCCCTGCCTTCACAGTTTAGCTGATGGTTTCATAATAAATGTACTTAATATAATAGTCTCTACCATTTCTGACTTTATGGCATTTTTTCTCTAATGTTTATATTCAAGTACAGCTTAATGGATTGGATGGTATGAATATGAGATAAAAACACTTAAAAAGTTATATCTTTTTAAAAAATTTTTTTCCTAAATTAATCTTCCTGTATTCTAGATACCTTTATTTCTAGACTCCATTTTTCTTATGCCACGTTGGGAGGTCATTCTATTTTTGACAAAAGAAGAATGTTTACTCTCTCTTTAAAGAACGTAGAAAACTCAGTCAGTTTACATGTAATTAATGTTATTAAAATTCCTGTGACTCAGTTTTCAAGCAGAAATTGAGGAAGAACCAAGTTCTGGATCAAGTAGTCAATAGAGCATAAATCACATTTCCTTTTCTCCTTTTGTTCTCTTTAATAATAGCATAATTGTATAGCATGGCTGTAGTTGATGCTGTAAGTGATCCACCCTTCTCCCCTGGGAGCTTCAGTGTGCTTGCGCAAACTTCTGACTTAGTATTTGCATCTCTAACCTGCTGACTCTTCTTGGAATTGTAGGAAGCCATGCTTGTGGGACATGTGGAAGGGCTGTGAAGTTAACACTCTGGGTGCAGCCCTCAGCCACTGACTCTCAGGGTTTGGTCTTGTATAAATACTACAGTCACCCCCTTGGGTGGATTGGTTCTGAGACATGTTTTATACTGTTTCCTAAAGCTTTTCTGAGGGATTATGCCCACTATGGTAGCTAGTTTAAGAGAGCAGTTTTATTGGCTGCCTTCCCTTCCCTGTGCCATTGTTACCTGAACTTCAAAATTAATCTACTTTCTTTTGAATCCTTTATTAGGTTTTGCTTCTAGGAATATTTAAACTAAGATGGCATGACTTTGGCGGTAGTGTGACCAAACTTCAATGAGAAGTTTCATTTTTCAGCAGTTTTATTTTTCAATATACCTGAATTGGCATACTTTTTTCACCCTCACTGCCTATATGAATGGGAGGGAAAAAAGAGAAAATGAAGAAAGAAAAGAAAAGGGAAAAAAGAAAAGAAAAAATAAAACAAAAGCTCTAGCATTGTTTAATATGGTGTGAGGAGAAAGGAAAATGCTTTTCTCCAGTTGAGGTTATTTCAGTTTATTGCATTTAATCCTTACAAAAATCCTATGAAGTAGTGGCCATTATTATTTTTTAAGAAATAGGGGCGCCTGGGTGGCTCAGTCGTTAAGCGTCTGCCTTTGGCTCAGGTCATGATCCCAGGGTCCTGGGATCGAGCCCCACATCGGGCTCCCTGCTCGGCAGGAAGCCTGCTTCCCCCCCGCTACCATTCCCTCTGCTTGTGTTCCCTCTCTCGCTGTGTTTCTCTCTGTCAAATAAATAAAATCTTGGAAAAAAAAAAAAAGAAAAACTGCGCTCAGAAAGATTAAACCGATTTCACAGAAACAACACAAGGAACAGGATTCAAACCCAGTTCCATTTCAAACTTGGATCCTAACCCAAAGGCTCTATTCTTCCTTTGTTTTTCTTTTAATTTTAGAATTAAAAAGTTTTTGAAATATTCTTAACAAATGAGAAATTAAGAAAATAAAAATAAATCATTAACCTGTATCTGCTATCCAGTTTTAACAGTATTTGGCTACTTTTTGCTTTAGATCTTATTTTTTTAAAGAAATAAATATTGCAGATACAGCTGAAGCTCGTCTACATATTCCTACTCCTGTGTCTCCCCCATTTACCTCACTAGAGGTAACCACTAGCCTGAAGTTAGTATAATTTTCATGCATATTTTAAACTTTTACTGCATATATGTATCAGTGAATAATATGGTAGTAATAAATCATGGGTTTAAACATTAAATTGTATCATGCAAAAATATCAATCTCTTGCTCTAACTTGCTTTTTAAACCTCACTTATCTTTATGATACTCATTTATGCATGTTTTGAGATAAACTCTAGTTCATTCATAAAATTGATAAATAATTGTGAATTATGATGAATAATTATGAATTATGATGAATAATGAATAATATATGAAGAGTATAATTTATATATCTTTTTTTCTACTGATGAACATTTAGGTATTTGTTTTATTACTTTATTAAGTGTTTATTTTAATTTCAGTATAGTTAACATGCAGTGTTCTA
Organism: Procyon lotor; assembly: GCA_028646535.1. Classification (NCBI taxonomy): domain Eukaryota; kingdom Metazoa; phylum Chordata; class Mammalia; order Carnivora; family Procyonidae; genus Procyon; species Procyon lotor. The sequence continues at coordinate 3,924,785 of CM053615.1, read as the reverse complement.
TTAGTTTCAGGTTTATAATACAGTGATTCAGCAATTCCATACATTTCTCAGTGCTCATCACAAGAGCACTCCTTAATCCCCATCACTTATTTCCCGCATTCCCCCCATGCACCTCCCTTCTGGTAACTATCAGTTTGTTCTTGGGTAGTTAAGAATCTGTTTCTTGCTTTGTGTCTTTTTCCCCAGAAATAAAGAGTGCTTCATGAATTTGCATGTCATCCTTGCACAGGGGCCATACTAATCGTCTCTGTATTGTTCTAATTTTAGTATATGTGCTGTCGACGTGAAGCACTATTTCTGTTTTTTTATCATTACACATAATGCTGCTGTGAACATTATGCAGTGGTATATTCATTTCTCTAGGGTTATAACTAGAAATGGAATTTCCGGTTTGTAGGATAGTTGTATCTTCAGATTACTTAAATGTGCCTAATTGCTCTCTAAAAACAGTTGTTTGAAGGGTTCTACATCTTCTCATCCACATTTGTATCTTCAGACTCCTTAATTTTGGCAACCTGATGGATATGATTTGGTATCTTAATTTGCATTTGCTTAACTACAGTTGAGACCTATCATTTTCTTTGTTTATTGATCTATTCATATCTTTTGCTCCTTTTTTCATTGGGGTTTCTTTTACTTATTGATTTATATTTTGTAGTTACCTTCTTTTAGTTTGGCTTATAATCACAAGGATTAGTACCATTTGACACCTGTCAGCTTGATAAAAATGTATTTTTTTGGTTAACTTTTCTGTATGGTTTTGTTATGTGTCTCTTCTAAGCACTGTATACCTTGATTTCAAAAAGGAAATCTGGTCTGGGGTGCCAGGGTGGCCCAGTTGGTTAAGCATCTGACTTAGGCTAAGGTCCTGATCTCAGGATCCTGGGCTCCAGCCCTGTCTTGGGGAGTCTGCTTGTCCCTCTGCCCCTCCTCCTGCTTGTACACACACACACACACACAACACACACATTCTCTCTCTACCTCTCTCAAATAATCTTAAAAAAAAAAAGGAATCCAGTCTGATGTTCTTTGTCTTTTAGAAGGTGGGTTTCATTGCCTTATTATTTAATATTTATTGTATTTGTTGACATTTGGACTTAAAAACTTTTTTTAGCAGCTTTTCCTTTTAATTTTTTTCTGTCATTTTATAGATTATAAATCTTTTCTTTCAATTGTTAAAAATTTTTGACATATATACCTAAATATTCACTTTTATTAAAAAAGCCCAAAGTTATTTAGTATACTTCTACTAAATAAGCAAGGAGGAATCAGTTGCCCTCTGTCATCTTAATCTCATCTAAAGTTTCAGTTTTATGTGTTTCTTTTTAAGTTTTCCATTTTTAAAAACCTGTTTAAAAACCTGGTATCAGTGCCTAATACCACTTTTACTGTATTGAGAGATCAGAATCTTTAAACAAAAAATTTTGTAGTAAATGTTATGAACAACCTTTGCTTTTAAGTGTATGCGATAGATGAATTGTAAAATACAAAATAAAATCTGGGACTTCATTTCCTGAAATTTTGTGATCAAGTAACCTGAAAGCACTCATTAAGAAATGATAGGTGAAATATAGCAAAGATCTTTTAAAAATGCTTTTTTCTTAGGGAGAATTTTGAACATACAAAAGTAGATGAAATGGTGTAATGACCTCTTACACACTAATCACTCAACTGCAGTAGTCCTTATTGCCTGTACCATCTTATTCTGTGCCACTTGCTTTCCCCATTACTGTGTTATTTTGAAGTACATTGTAGACATCGTATTATTTCTTCCATTAATATTTCAGCATGCATCTCTAAGATATAGGAACGCTTTTTAAAATTAAAAAAATCATAATTCCATGAGGCACCTGGGTGGCTCAGTGGGTTAAAGCTTCTGCCTTCAGCTCAGGTTGTGATCTCAGAGTCCTGGGATCGAGCCCCAGGTGCCTCATGGAATTATGATTTTTTTAATTTTAATTTTTTAAATTAATTTAATTTTTTAATTTTAATTTTTAATTTTAAAAAGCTCTCTGCTCAGCGGGGAGCCTGCTTCCCCCCTCTCTCTCCGCCTGCCTTTCTGCTTACTTGTGATCTCTCTCTCTGTCAAATAAATAAATAAAATCTTTAAAAAAAAATCATAATTCCGTAGTATCTTTAAATATTCAACAAGCAATAAAATTTCTGAATGCCTGATATATCATAAATGCTTTTTAAAATGGTTTTAGGTTTTTGTTTTTTTTTTTTAAACTAGGGTCCAAATGAGGTCCATACATTGTGACTTTATAGTCTATGTTTTCTGCATCCCTTGTCTTTTTTCTTTTTTCTTTCTTAACCACGTTGGTATAGTTTCCCACAATCTAGATTTTTCTGATCACATTTTCTGGGTGTAATTTTTTTAGAAAATTTATTTATTTATCAGAGAGAGAGTATAAGCAGGCAGAGGCCGAGGGAGAAGCAGGCTCCCTACTGAGCAAGGAGCCCAATGCGGGACTTGATCCCAGGACTCTGGGATCATGACCTGAGCTGAAGGCAGCTGCTCAACCAACTGAACCACTCAGGCGTCCATTTCAGGGTGTAATTTAATGTGTTCCTCTGTTCTCTGCATTTCCTATAAATTGGTATTTTACAGACTTAATTGTATTCAAAATTGTCATATGCTGCCAGAAAATATTTTCTTACATGTTCTTGTCCTACCATTTCTACTTTTTCAGCTGATTGCCTTCCAGTCTTTCTAATAGGATACTTCCAAATTCCCCTTTCCCTTATAAATTCAGTTTTCTAGGGGCACCTAGGTGGCTCAATGGGTTAAAGCCTCTGCCTTTGGCTCAGGTCATGATCTCAGGGTCAGGGTATTGAGCCCTGCATTGGGCTCTCTGCTCAGCAGGGAGCCTGCTTTCCCCTCTTTCTGCCTGCCTCTCTGCCTACTTGTGATCTCTCTCTCTGTGTCAAATAAATAAGTAAAATCTTTTAAAAAAATAAATTCAGTTTTCTATAGTATTAGTCTCTTGTTCTCTACCTTCATTGATGTTGTCTTTCTTAAAGGTTTCACATCATTTCCACCCTAGGGTCTAAAGGAAGTATTTATATCGCTGCTTGCATAGCGTAATATGTATTACCCTAATACAGAAACCAAAAATCTTGTCGTTTGAGATTAATATGATACAGATTACATCATCCTTAGTCCCTCCTGTTGTCCTTTGCTGGGCTTTCCTTGCCTACTTCTATATTGTTAGTTGAGAATTTTGGGCATCTAACCTGTTTCCCTCTAAACTTTTTTTCTGACATTATCATAGGTTATGTCAGTATCCAGGTAAAGAACTCACCTAAAGAAGCTTTAAAGTTTCTTAATATATTTGGCTCTGCAGTGTCCTCCAAACTTGACACCGGTACTCCTTTCTCATAATCTCATTCTAATGAAACCTTGTTATTATCTCCAGCTTGTCCATCTCTGAAGTTGTGAACCGTTGATTGTACCAATCTCTGATCACATTCTTCTGGGTTTTTTTTTTTTTTTTTTAGGTCTTTTATATTGTATTCCTGTGCCCTTGATCCCGTCCGATTGTACCAATCTCTGATCACATTCTTCTGGGTTTTTTTTTTTTTTTTTTAGGTCTTTTATATTGTATTCCTGTGCCCTTGATCCCATCCTTGTCTGTCCTAAGGCTAACCCTTCCCCCTTTGTTTTTCCCTTCTTTGTTTCATATTAGAAAGAAAGTAGCTTAAGAATTATCTCTTAGCTTATTTTTTTAATTCTCTTTTAATCTTTGACTATCAGCAGCCATCCTGTCTCTTTTCTGCTCTTCACCCTTAAGAATAGCCTTGCCACTTGATTTCTTTTTCCTCATTACTCTCTTCTTAAATTTTTCCCCCAGATAATTCATAGACATAGGTCTACAAAATCAGATCACACAGAAGACTTTATGATACAAAAACTATTACAATGAGAAGTTTTATTCTTCCCACTTCAGTCCTTTTCTCCAGAAGGAGTTAGTTTTGACTGTTAACTTCTTGTAGTTCAATCTTGATTTCACCTAATCACAGTTCCCCCACGCCTTTCCTCAAATTATGCATTTCACGTAAGGTAAAGTAGTATATTTAGAACTTGATTTCTTGTTCCAGAAACTGTAGGCAGTATTTCTTGATTTCTCACTTTCCAGGATTAATGTACTTCTTCCAAGCTTCTCTTTAGCCACCCCCTTGCCTTCACCTCTCAGCCTCCAGCACTTGTATTTTTATATCAAGATGAATATTTACATTGTGTCTAGTAGCCATAATTAACACTTGAGCGCTTTGTAGATGATTCTAAATTTGCAAAGCAATGACAGTGCTTATATTATATTGAGGATTGTTACAAAGCCAAGAAGCATGCTATAATTTTATCACCTTTCTTGTCAAGTTTTCTTCTACTGGAATTTCCTTTTTTCCCCCTTTCTTTTAGTTTTCCTTTATCCTCTGTGAGTGTGTTGTGTTGTGTTGTGCATTTGTTTTTAACTCCTTTATAGCAAGGAGCCTAGTACCCATTTTTTTTTCTGAAGTCTTCCTTCCAGTGTCCCCTTACTGGACGGAGTGCTTTAGGCCTGCTGCCCAGCTGTCTCTCACCATGTGACTTAACTTCACTACTGTCCAGGGTTGGATCTATCTTCTGGACCTGAAGTCATCTTTTTGATTTACTTCTTTGGTTTGGTTGATATGTTGTATCTTAAGAAAGTAACTTCTGAAATGCTACTTTTGAGGTAAACTTGGAATATTTAAATATTTGAAAATCACTTTATTCTGCTGGGTAAGAATTCTAAGTTGAAAACCATGCATGAGGTTAGAAAATAAAAATAATGACACAAAATGAAAGGAAAACTATCTTTACCCTTCAGATCTTTTGCCTAGTTTTTTGCTAACTTCCTAGTTGCTAAATTCAGTGAATTTTCCCCCTTCTGTTACTGTCTTATTTAACCTCTTCATAGTATTTGACAATTCTTCTCATGATGCTCTTTTCTCTTTTCTTCCTTTTTTTTTTAAAGGAACTTTAGTTTTATTAACATTGATACAGAAAAGCACACCACTCACAGGTGTACATATAGCACAGTGAATTTTTACAAACTGAACACTTCCAGCTTTTCTCCTGCTCCTTGACCATTTCTTTTCAAGAATCTGCTACATTCCTCTTTATGTTCCCCCATTTCTGACAGTTCTAGATAGTTCTTAAATGTTTGGCTGCAATGACTTGGTTTCTAAACTTCTTCTCATCTCATATACCTTATATGTATCTTTATGCCTAATGACTTAAATGTGTAGCAAAAACACATAATGTTTCCCTTAACTTTTAGGAATCTAGCTGCCTATATGGTATCTCAATCTGGATGGATCATAGGTAACTTAGTTTCATTATGTGCCAAACTGAATTCATCATTCCTCCAAAGCTATTCTTCCATCCTGCTTTGTGAATTGTGACACTGGACACTCAGCCTCTCAAACCCTAAACCAGGAAATCATTCTTAATTCCTCATATAGCAAGCTGATTACCATGAATCTTCCTTGTAAATTGTCTTACAGGCGCTTCATATTCCAAATATCTAAAATTCACTTTCCTTTCAAACTTACTTTTCTCTATCTTGGTGCTTAGCATTGCTTTCTTTATACCTAGTTGCTTAGTCAGAAATCTCAAATTCAGGTTAGATTCCTCCCTTTCCCCAATGTCCAGTTAGTAATAAAGATAGATCTTTGCGATAAATCTGGTAGTATCCAGCCCTGTCCTTTCACCATGTGTATTCTATTACAGTTATTGTAACACTTTATGTATTGATTTGTATCTGTCCACATTATTTCCTTTCTACTCCACATGAAGAGCTTTTGAGACAAAAGGTTGTATCTTTCTTTTGGAAAATGTTGAACATGTAAATGAACATGAGGTAAGACGAATGAAGTCAGATGATATACTCTGTAAACAGAAAAGTGTTGGAATACATTTAGACTAGAGAATTTGACATAAACAAGTTTAAAAATTCCATAATTTCTCATAAGCTAACAGACATGGTACATATCTGTTTTATCTAGGTTTTGGTTGAATTACTCCTAAAATATCTTTGTAAGGAGAGGGGAAATATATAAGTAAGCACAGTGTAATGACATATTATCTTGTGTTGTCAACGATTCATAAAGCAGCACTTTATATTTTACTCTATCACCAGGAAAATTCTTTGATAGTTATGGATTATTGTGGTATATTCTCCAAAATAAGCTCCATTCTGTGAACATAGGTTTTAAGTATTTTTTTTCCTACTTTTAATTTTTTATTAGTAATGGTAGAGAATGATGGAAACCAACATACACTTAAAGGAAAGAAAGCTAAATTCCAACAAATTAATTAGGATATATTACAAATATTAGCAGTTAGCAATCAATACAAAAATATTTTATAAACTGTATACCAGAGTTGTTTTAAGGTTAGCCTGAGGCTAATTAGGACATTTTTAATAGTATATCAAAGAAGAATTCTACTTAATCAAAGAGGTGATAGAAGCAAAAACTAAGGGAAATAATATGGGTTTTTAGGAAAAGGTCCTTTTATTTTAGATGGAAGTATATAATAAAGCCAAATTCTTAAAGTGACAAATAAAAGTAGGTGAGGCTAAAAAATAATTGATAACTTCTTGCTGTTGTCTTTTTAGCTGTCATTCCTCAAGTGTTAGTTTAGCCTTTGAGGAATGTAGGGTTACAAAAAAAGAGGCACTTTAATTCTGTAGCATTCTACCACAGAATAGTTCTCAGTGTTTCTTTCTCATTACTGTGGGAAATTATATTTGATGAAAAAATATTTGAGACCTTTTTTTCCACAGTGCTGAAAAGTAGATCCGAGTTCTTACTCACTGATGATTTCTGTTGAAGACATGATGTTCCCATTACCATTGACAAGAAGCTCAAATTGGACTTTCTCTGCCCTTGTGCAAATTCATGTTATGTAATTTTTCTTGGCTGCCCCTATACTTAGATATTTGATTAGGGAGGTATTGCATTAGATGTAATTGGCCAAATGTGAACTTTAAAAGTAGGTCTGGCAGCCATATATATCTGGTAGAAACCAACAAATCTGAAGTAGGAATGAGAAGAGATAAAGACAGCAAAAGTTTGTTTTGATGTTAACAGGTATCTGAGGGAATTGTTTCATATTCTGTATGTTTCTTTTAACAATAGGCATACTTTTCGGGCTCCTGGGTGGCTTAGTTGGTTGAGCCTTTGGCTCGGGTCATGATCCCAGGGTTCTGGGATCAAGCCACACATTGGGCTTCCTGCTCAGTGGGGGAACCTGCTTCTCCCTCTGCCTTCCCTCCTGCTTGTGTTCCTGCTCTCACTATCTCTTTCTCTGTCAAATCAATAAATAAAAATCTTTAAAAAAATAAGCAAACTTTTAAAAAAAGTTTTATTCAGATGTAGTTCACATACCATACATTTTGCCCCAACCATACATTTTTGTTTTAAATTGTAGAAGCAAAACTAGACTCTATGTGAAAATGAATAGTGAGAAACTGTGTTTAAATATCATTCACAACTGCTTTAGTGATATGTTTTATGCTTTTCTCAAACCATTCTCCAAGAATTTTCTAGGCTTATTGGGTCAGGATGAGGGATTTGGGAGAGGACAACCATTTGTCTTCTAGAATGGTATTGTAGATAAGGAACAGAAGGAAAGTTCCCTGTGTTATGTTTTTCCATTCATAACTTTTCTCTTGACTAGTTTCTGTGATTTTGAGCTAAGAAGATCCAACAGGCTTAAAGAGTGAGAGGCTGTTTTTGTGCTGTGCTTTAATATTTTTGCCTCTTTTATCAGAAACTGCTAGAATTAGTAATCAGACCTTAGGATTAAAATCGGTGAGGTAATATCTTTTTGGGTGCATTTCTTTTCAAAAACAAAATGCTTTTGTGGGAAATTTTTTAATTTGAACCTGTGTGGGCTTAAAGATAACATATCTTTTTGAGTGGGTTTGCATGTAAGCAGTACTTTGCATAAATGCAGGATAAGGGAGTCCTGGAAAGGGAACAGTTCCAAGAAAAGATTTATTTACTAAAGTTTTGTTTTTGTTTTTTTGAAAGTAGATTATTTAATTTTATAGGTAATTTCTGCTCTTATTATTAAATGCCCTTTTTCACATGATTCAATTAATTTATTTGGATTTTTTTCCTTATATAGTGTAGAAAAAGCTATAAGACCTGTTAAATTGCATCAGAGATTTACTATCAGTTCAAAAAGACAAAGCAGAATGTAATAAGTAAAATTTGCCATTTGTTAATTTAAGGGATCGGCTCTACTAGTTGTAATTCAGTTGAGTAAATTTGGTATATTTATAAGGGTGGTTCCTTAAGTTATTTATTTCAGAGACTTGATTCTGCTGGGAAAGAAGTTGAATATACTAAAAATTTTTCTTAAAACCAACATTTTATTTTTTATTTATTTATTTTTTTTAAAAACCAACATTTTAAATATTTATTTTCATTATTGGAAAGAAGGAAACTGTCTTTATTCACAGTTTGTAATTCAAACAATTACAAAAACTTATATGGAATCCACAAAATAATTAATAAAATTATTATGAGAATGTACCCAAGCTATCAGGATGTGTCAGGTCACACAAACCAGTTGCATTTCTATTTACCAAGGAAAAACAGTTGGAAAAAAATTTTTTTTTTTTTTTTGGTGAAGATTTTATTTATTTAACAGAGAGAAACACAGCGAGAGAGGGAGGTATGAGCAGAGGGAATGGTAGCAGGAGAAGCAGGCTTCCCGGTGAGCAGGGAGCCCAATGTGGGGCTCGATCCCAGGACCCTGGGATCATGACCTGAGCTGAAGGCAGACGCTTAATGACTGAGCAAGCCAGGCGCCCCTGGAAAAAAATATTTTTAAACATTATTTTTAATAGATTAAAAATAAAAAAATTAATAGATGTTAGGATTTTTATAAGAGTTGCAAAGCACTGTAGAAATAAATTAAGGAAGATACTAAAGTGTTTTAAAAGTTGAGATTTGGAGGGG
>CM053615.1:3899621-3915285 GCA_028646535.1 Procyon lotor | reverse complement strand
AATAACATAATTTATTTCAAAGCAATGGAACAAATAATCCTAAAATTTATATGGAACCAGAAAAGACCACGAATAGCCAGAGGAATGTTGAAAAAGTAAACCAAAGTCAGTGGCATCACCATTCCTGACTTCAAGCTCTATTACAAAGCTATAATCATTAAGACAGTGTGGTACTGGCACAAAAATAGACACATAGATCAATGGAACAGAATAGAGAACCCAGAAATGGACCCCAAACTCTATGGTCAACTGATCTTCGACAAGGCAGGAAAGAATATCCAGTGGCAAAAAAGACAGTCTCTTCAACAAATGATGTTTGGAAAACTGGACAGCCACATGCAGAAGAATGAAACTGGACCATTTCCTTACAACACACACAAAAATAGACTCAAAATGGATCAAAAATCTCAATGTAAGATAGGACTCCATCAAAATCCTGGAGGAGAACACAGGCAGCAATCTCTTCGACCTTAGTTAGCCGCAGCAACTTCTTCCTAGAAACATCTCCAAAAGCAAGGGAAGCAAGGGCAAAAATGAACTATTGGAACTTCATCAAGATCAGATGAGTCTTTGAACCTCAGACTTTTGAGTTGATGCTGGAATGAGTTAAGATTTTGGGGGCTGCTGGGGTGGAGTGAATATATTTTGAATGTGAAAGTATGTGAATTTTGGGGTATCAGGGGCAAAATGGAAGGTTTCTATCACTGTGTTTTCTTGTCTCCTTATCTTTTTTCTGCAGTTTTTACTCTAGAAGTTTTATTTGGATTGCTTTTTAATAACCTTCATTTCCTCATCATGTTTGTGTTTTGCTCTACCTTTTTTACTAGATGGAATATATTACAGTACCTGGTTTATTTGTCATTTCTAGGTATTCTACTGATTGATGTTCCTTCTGGTTATAGGTCGTATTTTCCTGCTTTTTTGAATGCCTACAATTTTTGATTGGATGCTGGATATTAAAATGTATATTTGCAATTTACAAATTGTTACCTGCTGGATTTTGTTGTATTCTTTAAATAGTGATGGCCTTTTTTCTGGCACGTGGTTAGGTAATTGGTAGGTGGTTTACTTAGCTGCTTTTGAGATCTTTTCTTCCTACTTTCTCTTCTTACTTTCATTAAATAATCCAGTATTTCTAGTATGTTCACAGAGCCATGCAACTATCACATCAGTTTTCAGCACCCCCAGAAAGAAACCTCTTACCCATCAGAACTCATTTCCCATTTTTTTCCCAGCTCCTCCAACAACAAATCTACTTATATATCTGATAATTTGTTTATTTGGAACATTTCATATAAAAGTGGAATCATGCCATATGTATTTTTTTGTGACAAGGAGTTGAATTCCTGAGTCATACTGTAACTTTGTGCTTAACCTTTTGAGGAACTGCCACAATATTTTCAGGGCACCTGCATCATTTTGCATTTCCACCAGCAGTCTATGAAAGTCCCAGTTTTTCTGTATCCTGATCAACACTTGTTATTACCTGTCTTTTTGATGAATGACATATTGGTGGGTGTGAAGTGGTATCTCATTGTGTTTTTTTGAAAAAGCCTTATTGATAAATGATTCACATATCATACATTTCATACTTTTAAAAAGTGTACATTTCAGTGATTCTTAGTATCACTAGTCAATTTTAGAACTTTTTTTCACCCCAAAAGAAACTGTGAGCTTATTGACTATCACTCTCCAACCCCCTCACCCCTCTTCAGCCTCAAGCATTCCCTAATCTATAGTCTGTCTCAATACATTGTCTAGATATTTCATATAGATGGGGTCATATAATAGATGACCTTTTGTTACTAGCTTCTTATACTCATATATAATAGCCCGTCACCATGGAAATCTGTAGTAAAAGTTGAAAGATTTATGTGATTTGAAGAGAAACTCCAGAGTATTCTACTCATGCATTTTTTGTGAAGTTCATCCATATTGTACCTTCTGGTGGTACTTCATTCTGTTATGGCTGAATAATATGCTACTGTATGGATAATGCAACGTATTATATAACTGTTGATCCTTTTGGACATTTTGGCTGTTTTATTTAGTCTTTGTCTATCATGAATACTTTTCCTGTGAACATTGTGTACAATGTTGTGTACAGTGTGGACAGATGATTTAATTTCTGTGTGTATACCCAGGAGTGGAATTATGGGTCAAATGGTAACTCAGTGTTTAACTTTTTGAGGAACTACCAGACTGTTTTCTAAAGTGGCTGCACCACTTTTTATTCATACCCGTAGCGTGTCAGGGTTCTGATTATCTGCATCCCTAATAACACTTGTTGTTCTATGACCTTTTAAAACTTATATCCATTTTAATGGGTATAAAATGGTATCTTATTGGGGCGCCTGGGTGGCTCAGTCCTTAAGCGTCTACCTTTGGCTCAGGTCATGATCCCAGGGTACTGGGATCGAGACCCGTATCAGGCTCCCTGCTCGACAGGAAGCCTGCTTCTCCCGCTACCATTCCCTTTGCTTGTGTTCCCTCTCTCGCTGTGTTTCTCTGTCACATAAATAAAATCTTAAAAAAAAAAAAATGGTATCTTATTGTAGTTTTAAATTTTTTTTCCTGATTACCAATCATTTTGAGTATCTTTGCAATGCTTATTGGCAATTTGTATATCTTCTTTGGAGAAATGTCTATTCATATCCTTTGTCCACTTTTTAAATGGGTTTTTTTTTTTTGTTTGTTGTTCAGTTGTTAATAGTTATATTTCCTAGATACAGATCCTTTATCAAATACATGATTTGGAAGTCTTTTCTGCCATTTTGTGTTTGTCTTTTCACTGTCTGGATCTGGTAGGGTCCTTTGAAGCAATGATTTTTCTTTCTTTTTTTTAAGATTTTATTTATTTACTTCACAGAGAGAGGGAGATCACAAGTAGGCAGAGGCAGGTGGAGAGAGAGGAGGAAGCAGGCTTCCTGCTGAGCAGAGAGCCTGATGCGGGGCTCGATCCCAGGACCCTGAGATCATGACCCGAGCCAAAGGCAGAGGCTTTAACCCACTGAGCCACCCAGGTGCCCCAAAGATTTTTTTATTCTAATGAAACCTTGTTTATTTATTTTTGTTGTTGTTGCTTGTGTTTTTGTTTCATATCTAAGAATCTATTTCGAAATCCAGGTTCATGAAGAATTGCCTCTGTAGTTTCTTCCAGGAACTTTATAGTTGTAGTTTTGCTTCATTTTGAGTTCATTTTTGCAACTGGTTTGAAGTAGAGGTGCAGTGTCATTCTTTTGCATGTGAATATCTGTGTGTTAATGACTTCTCCCACTTTAGTGTTTATAAGGTTCGTCTATGTTGTACCATGTATTAATACATTATTCTTTTATGGCTGAGTAATATTCAGCTAAATAGTATCAAATACATGATACAACACAGATGAATCTTGTAAATATTATAGGAAGTGTAAAAAGCCAGTAACAAATGGATATCTACACTCAAATCCCAGCATCATATGATGAAGAGGCTATGATTTCACCACTCAGTAGTCTCAGAACCCTTTCAAAATATCATTTGGCCATAAATGAGTGGGTTTGTTTCTGGATTTTCAGTTCTGGTGTCTCTATGTCTTAATGCCAGTACCATGCTCTCTGTATCGTTATAGCTTTGTAAGAAGTTTTGTAGTCAGAAGTATGCATTTTCCAACTTTCTTGTTCTTTTTCAGGATTGTATTTTTTTATCCTTTTATTAGATTTTGTATTAGAGTTTTTGTACTGTTCTTTTAGAATTATCCTAGATATCACAATGTACATTTTTAGCCTATTACAATCTTAAGCAAGTATGTTATAATTTTCTAAACAATTCAAGAACTTGAGAGCAGTTTAACTCTATCTACCTCTCTTCATTTTTGGTACTATTGTTATCATATGTTTTATTTCTGTAGATGTCATAAACCGCACAAGGCACTTACATTATTGTTGCTTTAATAGTCACTCTTTTGTATTTACTCTTTCCCTTGTTTCCTGTACTCCCACGCTTCTACCTGACATCATTTTCCTTCAGCCTAAAAAAACTCCTGTTAGTATTTCTGTATCACAGATCTGCTGATGACAGATAACCTTCAGCTCTTATTTATCTGAAAATGTCTTTTCTTTCTGATTCATTTTTGAAGGATATTGCCATAGGGTATAGAATTCCTGGTTGGCTTTTTTTCATTTAGCATTCTTAATATGTCATATTCATTCATTGTCTTTTGGCTTCGATGGTTCTTGTTGAAAAGCTACCTATTAACCTTTTATTTCTCTTTTGAAGGTAGTATGTTTCTACACTGGTTACTTTTAAGATTTTTCTTTCTGTTGTTCATCTTCAGCAGTTTGACTATGGTGTACCTATGTGTTGTTTTCTTTGTCTTTATTTTGTTTTGGGGTCTCTGATCTTGCTGAATTTGTAGGTCGGTATCTCTTTAGCTTTGGAAAATTCTTGGCTATTCAGTTACATGTAAATTAGGTTCGTTTGACAGGTCTTAAATGCCTTTTATACTCTCTTCATTTCTTTCTTTCTTTTTTTTTTTTTTTTCAAAGATTTTATTTATTTGACAGAGAGAGATCACAAGTAGGCAGAGAGGCAGGCAGAGAGAGAGGGTATGCAGGCTTCCCGCCGAGCAGAGAGCCCGATGTGGGGCTCGATTCCAGGACTCTGAGATCATGACCTGGGCCGAAGGCAGAGGCTTAACCCACTGAGCCACCCAGGCACCCCATCTTCAGTTATTTCCATTCTGTTATTTTTTTGTCCTTCAGTTTGGGTGCTTTTTATTGATTTGTTTTTGTATTGACTGATTCTATCTTCTATAGTATATTGTGTGCTGTTAAGTCCATCGGATGCTCCATGGTTTAGTAGTATGTATCAATATCACCAGGGAGGTTGTTAGAAATGCAGTATCTCAGAGCCCATCCCAGAATCAGTGAATAAGAAACTTTCTTTCAACAAAACCATGCTTTTCAAGCTTTTCGACAAAAACCATGGAAGGCAAAAGACAGTCTCCAGGTTGTTAAAAGGATTAACATTAGATTTTGAAAAGTACTGGTATAACTCATTCTAGCTCATTCAGTTACAACAAAAAACAAAACAAAACCCATTTATTTATATAGTTTATGAAGCCCAGTTAGGTATATTCTTGGGATCTTTACAGTGGAACCCATGTTATGTGTCATGTACTTTGCTAAGTACTTTATTCATATTATAGCATTTTATCCTTCCAACTATCCTATGAACTCAGTTTTCTGTCCTTATTCTTAGATGATGAAGTATAAGCTTAGATTAACTACCACAAGTTTACCTAGCTAGTAAATGGCTGAGCTCAGACTTGACTCATATCAGACTTTAAGCTAATGCTATATAGATTTTCACTGTTTAAACTGGGATCCTTCTGAGGTGAAAAGATAGGCTATTAATGATTATGCTGGAATAGTAGAAAAACCAAACCTATCTTGTCCAGCCAGGTTATACTACTCCTGTGTATAGCTCTATGCTATATAGCACCTCTCTTTTCTTTTCTGTTTAGCTGTTTTAGCTTCAGGAGCATTTATAGCTGATTCTCTATGTTTATATACATTTTATGTATTCTGCCTGCAATTATATCGAATAGTAAATCCTCATGTGCTTTCAGTTTATGCATCACCTCTTCAGAAGCCTTCATTGAGGTCTTTACTTCATTTGACTCTCTTGATAAATGTTTTTACCTCTGTTAAAACCAGAGCTGAACAGAAGTTAAAGTGATGAAAATGAATTTTACCTAATAAACTGTTTTAACAGGGAAGATATTCCGGTATAGAAATGAGCTTGACTGAATGACTACAGCCTGAAAAGGTGGGGTTTTATAGCCAAGGAGAAAGATCAGCGGGGGCATTGGTGAATGGAAAATTACTTAGAGTAGACATCAAGTCTGGGGGGATTCTGGGTCAACCAGTCTAATAGGACTCTGCCATAGTTAAGCCAAGGTGCTCAGTTATCACCTGATTGATAATAGGGGTGAGGAGTTTGATTAGATATCAAAAGTGGGGACCTCTTGCTTAATGGACTTAGCAGGGTTCTTGCTAAAACTTGATTATACATGGAAGAAGATGTGATGAGCCTTGTTGGGGAGGATTCAGAGGAGCCTTGTTAAAATTTGGTCAGGCAAAGAATATTTTTCATTTCTTCTCTGTACTTCTTTGGTTTTTTATGGTCTTTACTATCATTGCATTAGCCTTTTGAATTGTAGTTCCCCAGTGGCATCTCTGAGTCATCTGCTACAATGTGAGATCCTTAAAGTTGGGCATTATTTTTATTTTTGTATTTCCTATACTCCTCTTGTACTTATTATGGAATAGGTACTCTGTTAATATTGGTGGGATGATGACTGTTCCTGCTCTAGAATGATACGGAACTGAATCACAGTAATGGTAATGGCTTGGAAAATAAGCACATTGAAGTGCTTTTAATAAATAAAAATACAAATAATTTGGACTTGGTGTATAGGGAAAGAGTTAAAAATGACTGAGGTTTCTGTGTGGTCCTATTTTTTCAATATAATGTATATCTCAAATACAATGTCATTCTTTTTTCATCCTTTCTAGGACAACCCAATTAATATGAACTAAGAAAAATGATATAAGTATTAATATATAATTGCCATTTTGGAATTAGGTATCAGTGTGATTAAACATGACTATAAGCACTTTCTTTTGTTACTTGTTTGCAGGGTGACTTAACCTTTTTTTTTTTTTGGTATATATCCTCTTTTTTTCTGACCCTTTTGTGCCAATTTATATAGATACATTCATTTTCCTATTTTGATACCTGTAATTAAGGTACGCAGTCCAATTTGAAGGAATCATTATTCATTATTTAAAAAAAATACTAGTGATTCATCAATATGAATTCACTTTTCCCACTTTGTATGATCATGCTCTTGTTTGAAAATCATGACCATTGTCTTCTTTTAAGAAAATCCCTGTTATATGCTAAGAGTAATGGTCCCATATATAATTTTGTTTGCATGATTACACTTAAACTAAATGCTATTTTTTTTGTTAATATTCTCTTCCCAATATTTTCTCTTCCCAAGGTAATTTCACATCAGGTCCATTATGGCCTTTTCCTGGGCATTTTCATCTCCTGCTCTGTCTCTTATATACTTAGAACACTGGCTGTGTGAAGCATTTCATGGGGAGAGGAGAGGTGGTAGATAGATAAAAGAAATAATATGTGCAAGGCACTGAGACGTGAGATTACCATGCTAACTCCCTTATTGATTGGATGATGTTATTCAAGTTCTCAAGTTTAAAATATTTTATAGTGCATAATTAGCCGAGATCAAAATAGTGTTCGGATAAAATAACTATTTCTCCAGTTATTTGAATGGCATTATTTTCTGTCATGGTTTTTTTTTTTTTTCTTTCTTTTTGTTTTTATTAACATATATATTATTTGCCCCATGGGTGAATCGTCAGGCTTACACATTTCACAGCACTTACCATAGCACATACCCCCTGTCATGGTTATTTTATTTATTTTTCAAAGATTTTATTTATTTATTTGACAGAGAGAGATGACAAGTAGGCAGAGAGAGAGAGAGAGAGAGGGAAGCAGGCTCCCCACTGAGCAGAGAGCCCGATGCGGGGCTCGATCCCAGGACCCTGAGATCATGACCTGAGCCGAAGGCAGAGGCTTTAACCCACTGAGCCATGCAGGTGCCCCAGTGTCATGATTATTTTAAAATTCAGAGAATGACAAGCCATCTTTCTCTATAGTTTCAAGGTGATTTACATGATGAGCTCTTATCTTGGTATTGATTAATATTTTTTGACTTGAGGACTTAGCATTTTTTTGAATGAATTCTTTTTTAAAAAGAAGGTTTCTCAATGAAACAAGATGAAAGCAGAGAGGGAGACAAACTATAAGAGACTCTTAATCTCAGGAAACAAACTAAGGGTTGCTGGAGGGGAATGGGTGAGAGGGACGTCGTGGCGGGGTTATGGACGTTGGGAGGGTATGTGTATGGTGAGAAGAAACATTTAAATATAAAAATTTAAAAAAAAAAGTTTTTCTCAGGGGCATCAAGCTGCTTGATTTTAAGCTATATTACAAAGCTGTGATCACCAAGACAGCATGGTACTAGCCCAAAAACAGACACACAGACCAATGGAACAGAATAGAGATCCCAGATATGGACCCTCAGGTGTATGGTCAACTAATCTTTGACAAAGCAGGAAAAAATATCTAATGGAAAAAAAGACAGTTTCTTCAATAGGTGATGCTGGGAAAATTGGACAGCTATATACAGAAGAATGAAACTTGACCGTTCTCTTACACTATACACAAAGATAAACTCTAAATGGTTGAAAGACCTCAGTATGAGACAGGAATACATCAAAATCCTAGTGGAGAACATAGGCAGTAACCTCTATGACATCGACCACAGCAACTTCTTTCAAGACACGTCTCCAGGGGCAAAGGAAACAAAAGCAAAAATGAACTTTTGGGACTTCATCAAGATAAAAAGCTTCTGCACAACAAAGGAAATAGTCATCAAAACAAAGAGGCAACCCACGGAATAGGAGAAGATATTTGCAAATGACACTACAGACAAAGGGCTGATATTCAAGATCTATGAAGAATTGCTCAAATTCAACATCCAAAATACAAATAATCAAGTCAAAAAATGGTCAGAAGACGTCAAGAGACATTCTCCAAAGAAAACATAGAAATGGCTAACAGATGAAAAAATGTTCGACATCATTAGCCATCAGGGAAATTCAAATCAAAACATTGAGATGCTACCTTACCCCAGTTAGAATGGCAAAAATTGACAAAGCAAGAAACAACAAATGTTGGAGAGGTTGTGGAGAAAGGGGAACCCTCTTACACTGTTGGTGGGAATGTAGGTTGGTACAGCCACTTTGGGAAATAGTGTGGAGGTTCCTCAAAAATTTAAAAATAGAGCTACCCTATGACCTAGCAATTGTACTATCCGGTATTTACCCCCAAGATACAGATGTAGTGAAAAGAAGGGCCACATGCACCCCAATGTTCGTAGCAGCAGTGTCCACAATAGTGAAACTGTGGAAGGAGCCAAGATGCCCTTCAGCAGGCAAATGGATGAAGAAGATATGGTCCATATATACAAGGGAATATTACTCAGCCATCAGAAAAGATGAATACCCAACATTTGCATCAACATGGATGGAACTGGAGATTATGCGAAGTGAAATATGTCAAGCAGAGAAACACAGTTATATGGTTTCACTTATTTGTGGAACATAAGGAATAGCAAAGAGGATATTAGGAGAAGGAAGAGAAAAATGAGGGGGTGGGAATCAGAGGGGAGAAGAGGGGAGAAGAACCATGAGAGACTTTGGACTCTGGGAAACAAACTGAGGGTTTTAGAGGGGAGGATGGTGGGGAGATGGGTGAACCCGGTGATGGGTATTAAGGAGGGCATGTATTGCATGGAGCACTGGGTGTTATACACAAACAACGAATCATAGTACACTACATCAAAAAGTAACGATGTATTGTATGGTGACTAACATAACATAATAAAAGAAAAAGTTTTTCTCTACTGTATTCTTAACCTTTCTTTTCTCTTTGTCCCATCCTAGTAACTGAGGCAGTACTCTCTTGTGTATCCTTCTAATGTTTTTCTCTGTGATCATAACATATATAGAAACATAATCCCCCTCCCTCCTATACACACAGTCATTAGGATTTTGAGGTTATTATTTTATAAAATGGAGTCATATTTTATGCTTCATGCTCTTATCATGAAAACATACATTGTGAAAAATCTATTCAAGCCACACACTTTTGCACTAACTCTTTTTATTGAATTTAATATTCTGCTCCATGGATTGTACTACCATATTTTTTTAAATTTTTCTACTCTTGAATTTACATTTTGTTACTACTGTACTGTACATCGCTGGGTTGACAGGTTGATATTTCTAGCGATTATTAATAACATAGTCCCTTTTCACATCATCCCTAGATGTTATCCCTTTTATTTTTGCTAGCTGAATGGTATAAAGTGATTATCACATAATTTTGATTTGCATTTTCTTCATTACAATGTATTGCCACCTTTCACATGTTTATTAATTATTACTACTCTTGTATTTGCTCTATTGTGAATAACTTACATCCATTTTTTGTCATTTTCACTTATTTTGCATTTTTAATCCTGATTTTTTATTATAAAATATTTAAAGTAATACTTTGCATAGAAGAATATAATACGTATCAGTGTAGTCACCACACAACTTTTCAAATTTATTTGCTATTTTCACATTTTCCTCTGATTCACTGTTGTGATGAATTACATTAATTTTTCTAGTTAAGCCATCTCTGCTGTTGTAAGATAAATGAACTTTGTCTTAATTTTCTTTAAAGAAAGTTATGGGATTTGGTTTGCTGATAATTAAAATGTTTAGGATTTTTCTGTCTGTTTGTTTATGATGTCTGGCTGGTTTTGGTGTCACAGTCAAACTAAACTCACAAATTATGTCAGTTTCCCTGTTCTCTCTTTCTTTTCTCTATAATAGTATACCAAAGGTTAGAATTGTCTTTCATGTTTGGTTGAACTCACATGTAAATTTCATCTGGGCCTAATTGTGGTTTTTCCTTTCTTCTTGTTACTTCTCCTTCCCCCCTCTTCCTTCCTTCATTTTTTTAAGTGGATAGATTATAGTTCTTTTGAAGATTTTTGTTCTTGAATTCATTTTTTAAAGTTGTATATGTTATTAAAATTATCCGTTTGTCTACATTTTCAAATTTATTGGCATTATTTATTCTCTTTTTGTCTTCATAACCTATAATTATATTTTAAAAAATCATTAGTGTTTATCTTTTTTTCTTGATCAGATTTGACAAAGGCTTGTTTATTTTGTTGGTCATTGGAAATAATCAGCTTTTATTTTGTTGATTCTCTTTACCAAATCTTTATTCTGTTAACTTCTGTGCTGTCATAGTCTTTCAGTTGTCTTAGAGATTACTCTGTTGTTTTTTAATGTATTGAGTTAGATAACAGATAATTGTGTTATTTTCTGATGTAATCAGATTAAAGCTACAATTTTCCCTCACTCAATCTAGTTATATTCCATAATTTTAATTTTATTTATATTTTTAAAAAGATTTATTTATTTATTTTAGAGAGAAAAGTGTGTGTGCATGGGGGGAGGGGCAGAGGGAGAGCAGCTTCATCCGGACTCCATGCTGAGCGCAAAGCCCAGCATGGGACTGTGTCTCACAGTCCAAGAGATCATGACCTGAACTATAACCAAAAGTCGGCCACTTAACCTAGTGAGCCACCCAGGTGCCCCATTCCATAATTTTTAATACATGTTATTAATCATCATTCATTATAAATACTCTTTTATTTCTGTTACAATTTCTCCTATGACCTGTGAGGTATTTAGAAGTGTTCTTAAATACAAGAATGGATGCAAGGATACAGTTTAAAAGTTGTTACTTTTATATGTAACTTACTGAAATTATTACATGTCTATGAGTAAGAAGTTGTGATAATTTTAATAAAAATTTTAAATCTGTTGTCAGTGTGTCAAGTTGGTATCATTTTTGTTTATAGTGGAAAAGAATGAAACCATTACTAGAGTAAATATACTTTATTTTTTTTTTGAGGCACATGTTTTTAAATATATAGGTTTAAATTTTTTTTTAACTATTCATTTTTTATTTAGTTGAAGTGTAGTGAGAGAACATGGTATGTGTGATTATTCTCTAGCACTTTGGGAGACTTGTTCTTTGACTCCAAATAATTGGGATGTGTGTGTATATATATGTATGAATGTTTTCTGTGTGCTGGGAAGTAGTGTGCATTAATTGTGTGACTTTGCTGTTTTAGATGCTTTTTAAAAAGTTTAGTAACCTTCAAACCTTTGTTAATGTATCTCCTAAAATATCTTTGAAAAAAATCACATACCCTTCCAAATTAAGTTGACATTTAAAATTTTTCATTGTAAGTTTAAATAATGCAAAAGATATAGTTACTAGTGCACTGTGTAAAATTTGACATTTAAAAATAAAATTGTGCTATTCTCTTAAACGTATCCGGTGACCTCTAAATATTTTAGTTGGTACCTTTATTATCAATTAAAACTACACACAAATTTGAATTGGCCTTTCTGTGTAAGACAACTGAAAACATTGGATAAGAAAGAGTTCCAGCAGTCATATTTTAAAATGTAGGGGAAAAATTTTAATTAAGAATTCAGTTGTAAGCCATGTTGAACCAAAAGATAGCAACTGCTACTGCATTTATCTGATTAAGAGTTGTTACTTCAACGCCATTACAAATTACGGATGTTATATAAATGTACTCGTTACTATCTGTAATCATTTTTTTTTCTACTTCTTTCCTAGGAATCACACCTGTGTATCACAGTATGTTTGCTTTAATGAGTGAAACAGAAAGGATTTGGTATCCGCCCAACCATGTCTTCCATATAGATGAATCAACCAGGCACAATGTACTCTACAGAATAAGGTACTTTCTCCAATAAAGTGACTTATTTAATTATGAAAAGGCAAAGTGAGAGAAATTATCAAACATATTTTTAAATTGCAAGGTACTTGATAATAGAGACCAGAACTTCATTTAAGACATTTTGTCTACCAGGGAACATGTTTTTATATAGTTTTTCACTAGAGTGTTAAGCTTTTCTGGTGGGATGCTACTTTACCACTTATGATTATAATTAAATTTAAAAATAATGAAAATGGCCTTTACTAACAAAATCCCAGATGTTCAGAATATTGTTAGTTTCCCAGGAAATTCAGTGTTTTGTGGAATAAAATATAATCTCACATCTTTTTAATAATTTAATTTTTAGAGTTGAAGTGAAGGAAAGATATGATTTTGTCTATGTTTATTTACAGCCTCAAATTATTAGTTAATTCATTTCATAATTTATAGACATATGTAATACCAATTTAGAGCAACCCAGAGACACTTTTCCACTCAAAAGGATAAAACAAAGAAATAAGTTTGTTCTGTCTCAGGATCGAGCCCCAAGTTGGGCTCCACACTCAGTGGGGAGCCTGCTTGAGTCTCGTTCTCTGTCCATCTCCTCCCCAATAAATAATTCTTTAAAAAAAAATCCTAAGGAATTAATAAACTATTAGAACTAAATAAATGAACTCAGTTGCAGGATAGAAATCAATATACAAAAATTGGTATATTTCTATACACCAATCTATATTATATTTCTATACACTAGCAGTAAACAACGCAAGTGTGAAATTAAGAAAACAGTTTAATTTACAACAACATTTAAAGAAGTACTTAGGAATAAGCCTCACAAAGGAAGTGCAAAAACTCTGCATTGAGAAAAGTAAGATATCATTGAAGGAATTTATTTATTTTTTAAAGATTTTATTTATTTGAGAGTGTGTGTGCTAGCAAGAGCACAAGCCGTGGGAACAACAGAGGGAGAGGGAGAAGCAGACTCCCCACTGAGCAGGGAGCTGGAAAGGGACCCAATCTCAGGATTCTGAGATCATGACCTAAGACAAAGGCAGCTGCTTAACTGACTGAGCCACCCAGGTGCTCCATTGAAAGAATTTAAAGAAACACTTATCTAAATGGTAAGATATTTTTTTCTTTATGGATCAGAAGACTTAATATTGCTAAATGGAAATACTCCTCAAATTGATCTGTATATTTAGTAGAGTCTCTATTGAAATCCTGTCTTTACTGCAGAAATTGACAAGTTGGTGGTAAAACTCATATAAAAAATCAAAGGGATTTGAAATAGTTAAAACATTCTTGAAAAAGAAGAAAGTTGGAAGATTTACACTTCCTAATTTCAAAACTTACTCCAGAACTATAGTAATCAAGACAGCGTGGTACTGGCTTAAGGATAGGTACATAGGTTAATGGAACAGAACTAAGAGTGCAAAAATAATCTCTGATATTATGGTCATTGATATTTGATAAGAGTGCTAAGACAGCTCATGGGGAGGAATGCTCTTTTCAACAAATGCTGCTGGGACAACTGAATATCCACATGTATAGTAATGAAGTTAGATGACTAACTCACACTATATACAAAACATTTACCTAAAATGAATCATAGACCTAAATCTTAAGAGCTAAAACTGTAAAACTCTGAGAAGATAATACAGGAGTACTTCTTTGTATACTTAGGAGTAGGGAATGGTTCCTTCAGTATGGTACCAAAAGACCAAGTGACACAAGAAAAATATATTGATTGGGATTCATCAAAATATATGTTTGTGCATCAAAGGATGCTGTCAAGAATGTGAAAAGACATGGGGCGCCTGGGTGGCTCAGTCGTTAAGCGGCTGCCTTCGGCCCAGGTCAGATCCCAGGGGCCTGGGATCGAGCCCGCATCGGGCTCTCCGCTCTGCGGGAAGCCTGCTTCTCCCGCTACTATTCCCTCTGCTTGTGTTCCCTCTCTCGCTGTGTTTCTATCAAATAAATAAAAATCTTTAAAAAAATAAAAAATAAAAAATTAAAAAAAAAAAAAAAAAGAATGTGAAAAGACAGCCCACAGAATAGAAGAAAAGTTTGTAATCATATCTAATAAGAGTTTTATATTTGGAATACACAAAGAACTCTGTTTAACAGTACAATGACAGATAATCCAATGAAAATATGGACAAAGGGTGTGAATAGCATTTTTCTAAATAAGACATACAAATAGCCAGTAAGCACATGAAAAGATGCTCAATATTATTATTCTTTAGAGGAATGTAAATCATAAACACAATAGGATACCATTTCACCCCATTAAGATGACAAAGGTATAAAAGATGGACAATAACAAGTTATAAATTTTTCAAATCGTCACCTTTTTAAAAAAAGATTTTTATTTATTTATAAATAAAAGAGAGTGAGGGAGAACACACAAGCAGAGGGAACAGCACAGGGAGAGAGAGAAGCAGGCTCCCTGCTGAGCAGGGAGCTCTGTGTGGGGCTCGATCCCAACATCTGGGATCATGATCTGGGCTGAAGGCAGACACTTAACTGATTGAACCACCAGGTGCCCCTCAAATTATCACTTTTTAAGTAGAGCACAGGGTACTAGGTAGTGAGCCATGCTTGAACAACAGAGCACAAGAAAAACCAAAATAGAAAAGTTTATTACTCACAGGTCCTGGAGGAAATACCCTATAGGCCTCCAGGGGCCATATGGGGAGATCAAGGCGGAGTAACAGAGACATGGGACCCAGGGCACCTGCCTTTACTAGGGTTTGTGGGTGGAGTGGTTTGGGGTTCCAAATTCAGTTCAAGCCAAAAGAGCTGGTGTTTGATAAGCCATGTGGGTGTCTTATTGAAGGGACTTCAGTCAGAGTTAGGTGCTGAGAGACAGGGGAGACTGTGAAGAAGTTGTATCAGAAGCTTGTATTTGCTTGTGACCCAGTGGGCTGTTCTCTAGGGCATGCAGCTTGCATGAGGGGCTAGCATCAGTTTAAGGTCACTGCAGGCCTCTTGGCTAAACAAAATGGATGCCAAGGCAGCAATACCAAAGACTAACTTAGCTAAACTCTCCACATGTATTGGCAAGGATGTGAACTATTGAGATGATCATATATTGCTTTTGGAGATGTAAACTAGTACAGCCACTTTTTAAAATAGTTTGGCCGTTCCTCAAAAAGATGAACATAGCATTAACATGGTCCATCGATTCCATCCCTA